>JARACY010006051.1:0-19117 GCA_029255725.1 Scrobipalpa atriplicella
TGATGAATTAAAATTATTATTTAAACGACTTGTTGTTTCTTTTGTTACATCTCTTTTATCAACTCAAAATATTAAAAATACACTAACCTGATCTGATCAAATAAACTGTGTCAGTTAAATAAGTTAGTTCATATTTGGAATCGTTTCATTTTAAACAAATTACCATTGAGAAAGAAAATTATAATATTAGGCCATTGGTATTCTTCCAAATCACAACTCCCAACTTGGCGTCCATCGCAGAGAGTGCTTTTTCTAATATTTTCACAATATTTTACACTGTTAAAACCATTGGTTAAAACTTACAGCTTCTTTCAAACCTCATATTATTCTTAACTTCTTGGAACAAGAAAAATCTGTTCAAAAAATGTCAACAACAGCCTGTCATTCTGACAGAAAAACATAACATTGTTTGTGTTTATGAATACGTAATCTTAAATTTAAAATTAAAAAGTGATCTGAAATGGGAAGGAAATACCTGCTTTTTAATATAGTAATCAACGGAACTCTTTAACTTAATAATGTGTCAAATAAATGAGTTATAGAGTTTCAATTCAAAGCACAACAGCAGTAGGTAAATCACCAATCAGCACATAATTACCACTTAGTTAGCTTCCATGCTGGACTGGGAGCGATAGAAAAACATAGAATGTGCCAGCTGCATCTCCTCCCGTGCATGCTGTAAAAATCAGCTAAAGGAAACGAGGGTTTCAGTGTATTGCAATTTAGGCTGGGCTGACAACCCGTCACTATAGCAATATACATAATCATCATCTGTATTAACCCTCGAGACTAGTCAGAAGTGGCGGAACGACCTATGTTTAGTCGTGTTTGCTCTGCCTAACCCATTAGGGATAAAGGCGTGATTTTATGTATGTTAACCTTAGCCTTGCCTTAGAATGTGTGTAGCAGGTATCTACAATTTTAAATGTTTAATTTGCAGTGCTCAAGACCAGCCTTCTCGTATAGGGCTTCGTCATTCTATAACCAATATTTTGGAAGACCCCTCTAAACTTCATGGACAAATCCTCCGAATCTCTTAGCCCCGAATCCAAGGCCAGGTCTTGGCGAGCCAGCAACTGTTCTTGCGCTGATCAAGATTCCCTCGACAGCTACGAACATCGCAACTTAATAAAAGGTCCATACGAAGCATATTATGTTCCCATCAACCCATATATATTTTTTAAACCGATTGATATTGCAAATGAGTCGCAGACAGATATTGCAACAGAATTTAAAGACAACCAGAAGCCACAATACGATCAAAACTGCAAACTAGAACAAGAAAATAATGTAAAGTTTGTGGATGTAATAAAAAAGAACCTTTCTGAAAACAAGGATCATAAAACAGTTAAACTGGAGACAAATACAAATCTCAATAATGATGATAAAGACAAAACAAAAATTAAATATTCACCTGAAACAACCAAAAAATGTGGAGAGTATTGCAAAGAAATGAAGATAAAAGAAACAAAAAAAAGTTCGGCTATGCTTTCACATAACTTGGAAGAAACTTTACCAGATGAAAAAAGGCAAAACAATTGCCATGAAAAAAGTGGCACAGATTCCATAGGGAAAACCAAAAAAGAGGAGACTACAGATAATTCTTTAAAACAAATTTATAGTGCAAGTGTGACTCAGCATGACAATACTATAAATATACGCTCTGAACAGCATTTAAAAGGTAAGGGATCAATAGAAGGTGCACATCCCGAGATTGAAGCGAAAGTTATTTGTTCTCATAAAGACTGTAAAAAAACAGAAGATCGTAATACAAAGGATGATAATCTTGAGGCTTTTAAAAAAGAAGAAAATAAAGATTTAGATGCTCCATACGCTAAAGAAAATATTAATCGAGTTACGAAAGCTTGCAAATTACAAAGCACTAGGCCATTAAAAGTCACCAATAAAATCCAGGAAATGTTGACTGAAGAGCTGTCTAAGGAAACAAACATGCATCATAATGACTCGCTCATACACATCAATAAATGTTTAGGCGAGAAGACAACTAAATATATGAGCTACAAAGATTTTAATAACCATGAAGAATTTTTTTTGGATAAAAATAGGAATAACGAATTTTATAAAAAGTATTGTAATTCTACGAGTTATAAAGTTACCCCGGATGCAAAAATAGATGGCAAAATTGAATTTCGTAAACCCTGCGATAAAAAAACATTCATCTATCTGCCCGAAGAAATGAAACATGATCATAGTCACGCTAATCCAGAGCACGATATTACAACAGAAATAATTTTCGATCGAAAACTTACACTTAATGAAATTAAAAAAGACGCACTCTACAATGCCTATGCTAGCCTTAAACCTGGTCAAAATCATGAAATAACAAATGATACTAAAGCGCTACCCAAAAACAGTATTAAAGCAGAACTTGACTATATTTATGCTAGCCCAGGATGTGGTCTTAAAAACGAATTAACCAAACTAAGTGAACTGCTATTAAAAGAAAGTATAGCACATGGATGTAAAGTTTCTCCAAAGCACAGCAATAAATCGGAGGAAATAAAAAATCGTGACAAAATGCTTCTTAAAGAAAATATTGAAGCTGGATTTCATCCTACTTGTCGGAAACACAGCATAAATCCTGACGTAACACAGTTAAATATAAACCAAGCTGATGGTCAGATATGTCCTAAACATCAACTTGCATTAAACTCTTGTTCCACAGATCAACTCAAGAATAATAATACGCCTGTTCAAAAATTTAAATAAAATTTTGTCCAGCATATTGTCCTATATGTCATAAACTTTACTTCGAAGAGCAAAACGATGAACTTTCAAAGAAAACCAGAGTTCCATTTAAAGAATGTCGCAAATGTCGAGAAAAACAGAACAACAAGCAACCCAGAGATAATATTTGTTCAGATAAAGATGTTATTCAGACTCCCTACAAGTCTAATGATTTAGAAGAAAGAGAAAATGTTTACTCTGCGGTCAATCAAAATGGGTTGCAAGTTGCCAAAAATAAAATTAGTTCCGCTGAATGTTTTGTACTGAATGGCCAAAGTGATTCTATAACATGTAACAGTTTGTACAAAACAGAAAACAGTATACATGATCGCCAAAATCGTAAAAACATTATATTGAAATCTAAAAACACCACAGACATGATGACTTACATCAAAGACTGTATTCATGAAGAACTTGAGGAAATTCGGCGTTCTTTAGGAGGTAACAAAATAAATGATGATAATAATAATGTTTGCTCACGCACATGGAAAAAAATACAACCAAGTACTTATTACAAATCAGCGGAACTAATTTTATTTTTGGCAACTTGCAACCCATTTTGATTGACCGCAGAGTAAACATTTTCTCTTTCTTCTAAATCATTAGACTTGTAGGGAGTCTGAATAACATCTTTATCTGAACAAATATTATCTCTGGGTTGCTTGTTGTTCTGTTTTTCTCGACATTTGCGACATTCTTTAAATGGAACTCTGGTTTTCTTTGAAAGTTCATCGTTTTGCTCTTCGAAGTAAAGTTTATGACATATAGGACAATATGCTGGACAAAATTTTTTAAATTTTTGAACAGGCGTATTATTATTCTTGAGTTGATCTGTGGAACAAGAGTTTAATGCAAGTTGATGTTTAGGACATATCTGACCATCAGCTTGGTTTATATTTAACTGTGTTACGTCAGGATTTATGCTGTGTTTCCGACAAGTAGGATGAAATCCAGCTTCAATATTTTCTTTAAGAAGCATTTTGTCACGATTTTTTATTTCCTCCGATTTATTGCTGTGCTTTGGAGAAACTTTACATCCATGTGCTATACTTTCTTTTAATAGCAGTTCACTTAGTTTGGTTAATTCGTTTTTAAGACCACATCCTGGGCTAGCATAAATATAGTCAAGTTCTGCTTTAATACTGTTTTTGGGTAGCGCTTTAGTATCATTTGTTATTTCATGATTTTGACCAGGTTTAAGGCTAGCATAGGCATTGTAGAGTGCGTCTTTTTTAATTTCATTAAGTGTAAGTTTTCGATCGAAAATTATTTCTGTTGTAATATCGTGCTCTGGATTAGCGTGACTATGATCATGTTTCATTTCTTCGGGCAGATAGATGAATGTTTTTTTATCGCAGGGTTTACGAAATTCAATTTTGCCATCTATTTTTGCATCCGGGGTAACTTTATAACTCGTAGAATTACAATACTTTTTATAAAATTCGTTATTCCTATTTTTATCCAAAAAAAATTCTTCATGGTTATTAAAATCTTTGTAGCTCATATATTTAGTTGTCTTCTCGCCTAAACATTTATTGATGTGTATGAGCGAGTCATTATGATGCATGTTTGTTTCCTTAGACAGCTCTTCAGTCAACATTTCCTGGATTTTATTGGTGACTTTTAATGGCCTAGTGCTTTGTAATTTGCAAGCTTTCGTAACTCGATTAATATTTTCTTTAGCGTATGGAGCATCTAAATCTTTATTTTCTTCTTTTTTAAAAGCCTCAAGATTATCATCCTTTGTATTACGATCTTCTGTTTTTTTACAGTCTTTATGAGAACAAATAACTTTCGCTTCAATCTCGGGATGTGCACCTTCTATTGATCCCTTACCTTTTAAATGCTGTTCAGAGCGTATATTTATAGTATTGTCATGCTGAGTCACACTTGCACTATAAATTTGTTTTAAAGAATTATCTGTAGTCTCCTCTTTTTTGGTTTTCCCTATGGAATCTGTGCCACTTTTTTCATGGCAATTGTTTTGCCTTTTTTCATCTGGTAAAGTTTCTTCCAAGTTATGTGAAAGCATAGCCGAACTTTTTTTTGTTTCTTTTATCTTCATTTCTTTGCAATACTCTCCACATTTTTTGGTTGTTTCAGGTGAATATTTAATTTTTGTTTTGTCTTTATCATCATTATTGAGATTTGTATTTGTCTCCAGTTTAACTGTTTTATGATCCTTGTTTTCAGAAAGGTTCTTTTTTATTACATCCACAAACTTTACATTATTTTCTTGTTCTAGTTTGCAGTTTTGATCGTATTGTGGCTTCTGGTTGTCTTTAAATTCTGTTGCAATATCTGTCTGCGACTCATTTGCAATATCAATCGGTTTAAAAAATATATATGGGTTGATGGGAACATAATATGCTTCGTATGGACCTTTTATTAAGTTGCGATGTTCGTAGCTGTCGAGGGAATCTTGATCAGCGCAAGAACAGTTGCTGGCTCGCCAAGACCTGGCCTTGGATTCGGGGCTAAGAGATTCGGAGGATTTGTCCATGAAGTTTAGAGGGGTCTTCCAAAATATTGGTTATAGAATGACGAAGCCCTATACGAGAAGGCTGGTCTTGAGCACTGCAAATTAAACATTTAAAATTGTAGATACCTGCTACACACATTCTAAGGCAAGGCTAAGGTTAACATACATAAAATCACGCCTTTATCCCTAATGGGTTAGGCAGAGCAAACACGACTAAACATAGGTCGTTCCGCCACTTCTGACTAGTCTCGAGGGTTAATACAGATGATGATTATGTATATTGCTATAGTGACGGGTTGTCAGCCCAGCCTAAATTGCAATACACTGAAACCCTCGTTTCCTTTAGCTGATTTTTACAGCATGCACGGGAGGAGATGCAGCTGGCACATTCTATGTTTTTCTATCGCTCCCAGTCCAGCATGGAAGCTAACTAAGTGGTAATTATGTGCTGATTGGTGATTTACCTACTGCTGTTGTGCTTTGAATTGAAACTCTATAACTCATTTATTTGACACATTATTAAGTTAAAGAGTTCCGTTGATTACTATATTAAAAAGCAGGTATTTCCTTCCCATTTCAGATCACTTTTTAATTTTAAATTTAAGATTACGTATTCATAAACACAAACAATGTTATGTTTTTCTGTCAGAATGACAGGCTGTTGTTGACATTTTTTGAACAGATTTTTCTTGTTCCAAGAAGTTAAGAATAATATGAGGTTTGAAAGAAGCTGTAAGTTTTAACCAATGGTTTTAACAGTGTAAAATATTGTGAAAATATTAGAAAAAGCACTCTCTGCGATGGACGCCAAGTTGGGAGTTGTGATTTGGAAGAATACCAATGGCCTAATATTATAATTTTCTTTCTCAATGGTAATTTGTTTAAAATGAAACGATTCCAAATATGAACTAACTTATTTAACTGACACAGTTTATTTGATCAGATCAGGTTAGTGTATTTTTAATATTTTGAGTTGATAAAAGAGATGTAACAAAAGAAACAACAAGTCGTTTAAATAATAATTTTAATTCATCAATGAAATTCATTTTATCGTAAATAAAAACATTTTAGTCGAGAGTACAATAGATATAATTTAATCGCTAATTTGTGAGAACATTGTTAGAAAAAAAATATAACGATGAAACTTCATTAATAGGCTCCAATTCTGCTAAAGTTATACAAAAAAACGTTATTCGCAAAGAAACATCGTTGCAGAATCGGGAGCTTAACTATTTACACAAAAACTAAATCGATTGGCACGGAAACGATAAATAACATTAAAAAACACTTCGAAAACTTGACTTATTCGATAAGGTACGTTTTGTTCGATACGGTCGCTTATAGTTAGTATAATTAGAGTATTATATGATACAGTGTATGTACAGTCTACTCGCTAAACTAATGAAGGCACCTGAGTGAGGTCGGTGGAGGTATTACATCTGAAACAAAACAGAAAAAAGGTTCATAAAACAAGTATAATTGTATAACCCGTGCACTTAAAGAAACGATCTATAAATGGCCGCCGCTCGCATGCGTTCTCGCTCACTCTCTATTAGGTAGAGCGAGAACGCATGCGAGGCGGACCAATCACGTAGCGAGCGGACGCCATGAAATCGTTTCATTAAACGCACGGCTTATACACTTCCTATTTTGTCTTTTAGGGTTCTGTTCCCGTAGGATGCCCAACTCTTTGGTCCTCTCCTCCATAATGGGCTTAATCATGGATGCCACCAGGCCATCACTAAACCAAAAATTATAAAATCTACCTATCCCTTTCAGAAAAGTTAAATTGATAAACACATTACCCTCCTTTACGTTGCGCAGTCGGGTAAAAAGAGGTTTTATTTTTAAAAGGGACAGTAGATTTATAAAAAAAACAATAATTCTTGATTTTTTGTGTAGTTAGATACTTACAATAATCGCACGTCGCGAACGCCGCTAGACGTCCGTGCTCCAAACTATCGCATTTGTGCCCAACGCACAAGATGGACAATTCTGAAACAGAACAGAAACAAATTTTAATTAGGGTTTTAAAATGAATTTTGCTTCCATGCTGGACTGGGACTGGGCGTGAATGAAAAACATAGAATGTGCCCGCTGCATCTCCTCCCGGGCATGCTGTAAAAACCAGCTAAGGGATTCGAGGGTGTAAGTGTATTGCAATTTAGGCGATGGGCTGACAATCTGTCACTATAGCGATACACATTTCAGTCTCAAATTGCCCTCAAAACTTGTCAGACGTGGCGGAAAGACCTTTTCTTTGGTCGTTTACGCTCTGCCTACCCCATTCGGGATAAAGGCGTGATTATATGTAGGAATGTATGTATGTTTAAAATGAATCATTTAAAATTGTACGCGTTGATGTCTTTTGTACTGGCGCGAGCTTGCGCTACTTTCTGTTAGATAGTACAACCTTATATAAATTAGCTAGGACGTAACGTTCAGACGTTTTACGATACTTCACTTATTTGAGCTTAGGTATTGTAGGTAGGCACTTTACTACAAATAAAAGGTTTAAATAATGGGTATGATACATACAACAATACTTTCAATGGCATTGGCCAGCTGCTCCTCCATAATCTTGACATCGCCGTGATCCAGTACTTCCTGAAAGAAAAAAAGAATATAAATAAATTAACTACGTGTTTCCATTGTAAATGAAATAAAACCGCTTTGGTGCCTGAATTATTTAACCTATTCGTCGCATTATTTGTGCACGCAAGTAAATCTTAAAAATCGAAAATTTTCGTTTTTGAAATCATTACCTGATCTGCCTATTTATCGTGTTGCTATAGGGATGAAGAGAACGGTGAGGGGGCTACATCCAAGACTGGGCATTTGGCTGACGACGATGACAACTCACCTCTTGACAGCTCTTGACACTGTCTGCTAACTCTGGCACGGCGGCGCAGAGCCTCGCCGCGGCGCACGCGCAGCTCACGCTCGCCAAGCGCGCCGCGCCCTGCAGCACACCCGCGTTGCCCGCCAAGCGCAGCGACGCGAACTCGCCACGCGACTCGCCGTAGCTCGGCACGGTGTACGTCATCGACGACATCGAGCGTTGCCACTCCTACAAATTGAATTAGCTGGTAAAATGCAGAACATTGGAAGCTTCTACATGAGAGAAACAAATTGTAAGTAATCTTATTTTGAAATTATTTTTCTAACGGACGTAAAAATATGTGGGCATCTTTTTCTTGCTTATTATATGATGTGACTGATGGCAAGATCATGATAAAAATACCTAATCAATCAATGATATACATAAAACAATAGACAATGAATAAATAAGCTATGAAGTTATGGTTTTTAACGAAACTGATAAATGGGCCATGAAATCAAATGTTGGTATCCACAACCGATAAGTGTGACATCGTTATAAATTAGTCAAATTAGAGACATGTTTGAATATTTATGCAGTTAACATACGTTTTAGTTACAAAGAGTTAGGACATACTCACCTCCGTGTCGGTCTTAGCATCGGCGTCGCCAATGGACCTGACGAGCTCCTTAGATATCGCCATTAGGAGGTAATTGGTGATTTTCGCTTTGGTTTCTGCACTAGCTTCTTTTACGGGGGCTATCTCTCTACACAGTCTCGTCAGGTCGTCGTCGACTGTGTTGTGGATTCTTTCGAAGAGATCCTCGATCAGTTGGCTGACTAGTTGACTCCTCATCGACGGACACGAGCAGCCGGTCTCTGATGTTATGTAGCTCATGCTGTGGTGCATCCTTCCGTAATCAGTCTTCTTTGGTACGGCAGTGTATATCGAGTAGCCTTCGTCGACGTATTCCGTTCTGTCCGGCTTTAAGTCGACTCTGGACGCGTGATAAGTTTGCCTCATGGTTTCGCTTCTTAGCTCCTCTAGTTCTTCAGTTTTGATGGATAGCTCGTGGCTGAGGGTTTTAATCTTTTCGTCGCACTTCCTCTTGCATTGATTGAGGGCTTTCTGTGTTAGAGATAGCTGCTTTTCCAGAGATTCCACCTGAGAACACA
Source organism: Scrobipalpa atriplicella (assembly GCA_029255725.1). Taxonomy (NCBI): domain Eukaryota; kingdom Metazoa; phylum Arthropoda; class Insecta; order Lepidoptera; family Gelechiidae; genus Scrobipalpa; species Scrobipalpa atriplicella. The sequence continues at coordinate 9,228 of JARACY010006051.1, forward strand.
AGTCTCCTTAATGCGTCTTCTGTCGGGCATGCAAGGTCCAAGCACTCCTCATGCTGTGAGCGGAATTATACTTCACACCAGACGTGCAAAGTTAGGACAGATAAAGCGCTACACAATGAAAGCAATATATGTGCGTATCCATCACCAAACGAATATATAATAGAAATACTTTAAAATATGAAAGAGGTGAAAATTGAAAACATAAGAGTGATACAACGGACATAAGTTTACACATAAAGGGGAATTTTATTCATATTTTTAAGGTAGCATAAACACTTCCATGCACGATTTTAAATCAACGGAACATCTTTAACAACAATTTCGTGCATCGTGTAAAAGTTGGCAGAACATACAAGTTTGTGCAATGTGCTTTGTTTAAATTTCTACAATTATTTTACACAACAACATTTATTGGCTTCAAAAGAAGAATAAGACAAGCCAGCCATAAAAGACGTCTCGGTGGTAGAACGTAGTTTACTTCCATAAAAAAGTACGTGCTTTGCCTGTTAGCTCTACTGAAGAGGCCACAGTGCCGTGTCTCCAGATAATTCCCCAACTATTCTTTGAGGCCAGTGTTCTGCACTAATCTCCCACACCCCCCTCCACTCACCTCCTCCCTTAACTCCGCATGTGTGACGTCCAGGTCCTGATTGTGCTTGTAGATCCGCATCAGCTCTTTCTTGGTGTTGTCCAGCTCGTGAGTATATCTTGCTTCATGCGACGCGCAGCCCTCCCTCGATGATCGGAGATCTTCCGCTAGCTGCTTGTTTAGCTTGTGCATGCGCTCTACTTCGCTCTGGAATTATAAGGAAAATGTTACAGCTGGATATCTACTCTTTAGGTCGTACATTAGATCGACATTCTAAAGACATACTACGTCGAACTTGAGACTTGTTATTTCGTCTTTGTTTTAGGGGTCATATGGGATCTATCACCCAGCGGTCCTCCCCTCGCAAAGTATACAATGCTTAACTATGTAAAGTACAGTTAAAGATCCCAATAAAGCGGTGATAGACTACGCAAGGAATCATTTGGCTTGTGACCACCCTCTCACTGGAGTCCAACTATAAATAGCCTTCTGTCGCCACGCTTATAAGTAATCTGTGCTTTTGTGTTCATCGATATGGCGCGTCTCTGTCTCTGTATCTCCTGACCTAGACTAAAGTCAAAAGCAAACCCATCACAATCTCACAAATTCTAAAAACTTCACTTACCTTAAACTGAGCATCAAGATTCCTCAGATCATGTTCCGACTTGTCCAGGTCCATTGTCAACAGGGAGCACTTATGCTGTAGCTGTTCATTCTCCATCTTCAGACTGGCGGTGTCTCTCTCCGCCTTCTCCAGCTTCACCCTGGCGAAGGAGTCCGTCTCCTGAAGCTGCTGGATCTTCCTCTGCAATGGCTCTATCATCTGCTTAAGCTCTGACTTTTCGCTTTCTAGGCAATTTATCTGAAAAGAAAAAGGAATAAATGTATTGTAAAATTAGTAGCGAAGGACATATAAAACCAACTATGTTTTATACAGGGTGTAAAAAAAATACTACGTTTCTTCAAACCACGTAATGTATTAGTGATATACCACACAATACAATACACAAATAAAATAAATAAAAATATTTATATTTTACTAAATTTATTTAACAGAAGCAAGTAACCCTATTCCCTACGCGCAGACAGGTGAGGCGGCGGCGCGACCGGGCGGGCGCGGGTAGCGGGGGCGCGGGGTGCGGGGCGCGGGTTGCGGCGCGCGGATGCGTGCCGTAGGGTTGCGTAACAAGTTTTTGTTTTACGAATTAAATAAAAATAAAATATTTTTATTCATTTTATTTACTGTGTGTATTGTGTTGTATCTCACTAATACATTACGTGGTTTAAAAGAACGTAGTACTTTTTTTTACACCCTGTATAGCCACTGAACTCTACGACTGATATATCACATTGATGTAGCTCAATACATAGTATCTTTTTAAATCTATCACAATAATCTACTCTAAAGAAGTACCTTCCTACTACTCGAAAGGACTAATAATTAATTTACTTTTACTTCTCAAAAATACCTTATCTCTACCACTTTGCTTCAAACTAGTTCTAACTCCTACTAAAATTAAGGAACGTGAATAATCACATGTATGTTATGGCATTCTGATATGTATGTCTTTGGCATGTGACTGCATTTCATCTGCAAACGTTATACAATATTGTTAATAGATGTTATTAACTAAGATCACACAGCTACAGTTGGTTAAGGTTGGTTGGTTGGTTGGTTGGTTGGTTGGTTGGTTGGTTGGTTGGTTGCCATATCAGAAAGTAGGTAATCATTACAAAAATCATTTTAGACGCCCTAAATCCAAATCAATAAGAGTTACCCTTTGCTGGCAATCTGATCCTCTTCAATCAAGTTCAAGTATGAAACCCACTTTGTTGGACATCTGATTCTCTTCACACTTGGCTTCCTCAATCCTCTTATGTACCCGCCCTCCATTTTCGCCCACATGTCTCTCTTTAGCCCACACGATGGAAGAGAGTTACTAATACCCTAAATAAGCATAGAACCCACCTTTCTGGACACCTGATCCTCTTCACACTTAGCCTTCTCAATCCTATTCTTGTACTCATATGTCGTCAGCTTGCGTCAGAATCTCCAAGTAAGCGGTCTCTCTTCGACCTACACGACAAAAGAGACTTACCAATACTATTAGTATGAAACCCACCTTGCTGGACATCTGATTCTCTTTACATTTGGCCTCTTCAATCCTCTTCTTGTATCCTCCTTCCATCTCCGCCCACATGTCGTCAGCTTGCGTCAGCATCTCCAAGTAAGCGGTCTCTCTTCTCTCCAGCTCGGCGACTCTGTTCTTCAGTTGCTCTTCTTCCTTTAGCAGCATTTGGAGCTTCGCTGACATGTACGAGTCTGGTGGATTCTGTGGATGATAAAAAAAATATTGTTTTTTTCTTCTTTTCCTTTGAATAAGTAGGTATATCATTTACGTTCGTTGGACTAAAGAAATTGATGAGAAAGAAACGTATATTGTTAAATTGAAAACAGAAAAAGGAAGAGAGATGTTGTTCTTTAGAGGGAAGAAAGCACATCGTGTGTTCTCAAAAACAGTAGTTATAAGTACTTTATCTTTGTTAGATCTCGTAATATTTGCACTATTCCATAAAGACAGCATTAACTAAAAGATGTATCGTGGGTAGGTATCATAGCGAGGTTTTAAATGACCGGAATACATTGAACTGCAATTTTCCAATTAAAATCGGTATCAAGACCTTGAAAGTCTTAATCTTAACGAATGCTCCAATTGCGCTGTAACAATTACAGAGATAAGCAAGCAAGCGCCTAGTTTTGGAGCACAAATTGATAGAGATTTCATCAGAGGACGGTCATGGTTAAAGACTATAGTTACGCACACTGAACGCCTGTTTCGGTCCAGTTATTATGTGTCAAACATTGATATCTATCAGCGTGGAAGGAAAGCTGGTAATGATAATGACTACCGCGAAAAAGTTGCAAGTCTCAGTAAAAACATAAACGTTGACATCATTTTACGTAAGAGGTACCTTTGTATTTACAGGTACATACAAGTTATGTTACCCGTTTGACAAGTGGTGCGTGGTCATGTCGTGTTTTAGTACAAATTGGTAAAATTCAAGACCGCTTTGCCGATAGGCAAGACCAATGCCATTAAACTCTGCTCGTACTCTTAGCACAGCACAGACGAGGGATAGTAAAACTAGGTGAATAACCCAGTTATTGCTTTCGTAGGTAATTTGAAACTATTCTTTAGTAAGCCCAGTGAGACGCACAGCTGGTACCTATACTATTTTAAAGGAGAACCCTCACCTCACTTGTTTCTTAACCTTGAGTTGATTCCCGATCTGTTGCTTTTGTTTATATTATGCAGTTCGCAGTAAAAACTTCGATACCGCATTTTAGGATTTGTTTCTCGCTGTGGTGCCATCTATTACTACAAAAGGAAAGAAGAACTCTCACCTCTCTTTCCGCTTTGAGCTGTCTCTCGAGCTCAAAGATCTGCGCTTCCATCTTCTCCACCTTCGCAGCAGAACAGGATAATGTAGCGTTCAGCTGCCCCTTGACGGATTCCAGCTCTTTTTCCAGCTGTTGGATCTTCTTCAGGAGGCTTTCCTTCAGCTTGTTCGTCTTGATCTCGTCTTCTCTCTTCAGCGTCATTAACCTGGAAGATAAGTAATGGGTTCAAATCAGTTACATCTAGAAATGAATGGCACTTGTGTGCCACGATATAACTCTATCGGTATTATATACAGTGAAGTACACAATGAAGTAGATTTTGTCGGTTTAAATTGAACTTGAACATCGGATAAACAAAATATCTCGTATTAGTTAAATAATACATGATAATACTTTACAATATGCGTACTGCTCGTTGCCCCACTACGGATTTCTTCTTTTCGATTACGAAAGAAAGAGACATTAGCCATGCCATGGCTAGACCGATCGGCTAGACAAGGATGGGTAATAGACCGTGTAGCTGGTTAGAATGACCACGGTCTTCTATACACGATTAGGTATTTACTGTATTTCAGTAGTAATATGTAGCTTTGTTTTGCAAACAGACAATTCACGTCGATCGAACCAAGACATACGCCGGTATATTTACAGTACGGCAAAGATTTAAATGAAAGTGGTGAAAAAAAGAACAAACGCTGCCAGTGTCCCTTGGTGCCCCTTTTGTCGTGTGGTTTTCGAGTCGATCGACCCTATGAACCCTGGTGTCAGTCAGAGTTTTTTAAACCGCCTAATAGAACAGCTATAGGCCTCTGACATGGTTTGAATAACGACCCCTATCAAAAAAAACGACCGGGACCGACGGCTTAACGTGCCCTTTGAACCACGGAATCCTTTTTCTTTTCGGAAAATCAGGTGATCCAGCCTGCAATATCCTAACCAAACTGGGGAAAATCTCACAAAGTGATAAATTGACAAAGACCCACCCCTGGGAATCGAACTCAGGACCTCCAGATCGGTACCCCATGGCTCAGACTACTAGACCACGGAGGCAGTTTGAACTCCTGCCAACGTTCAAATAAACCTTTGCCGTACTGTATTCCGCTTGCAAACATCCCTATAATGAAGATTTTCCGTTCAGTCACAGAAAAACTAATACCGTTTACTCGCGGAGGTAGCTAATAGACCTAACTTCCGGCCCACGCCTTAACGCCTAGGCAGCTTCCGCTCTTTATATCTCGTATCTTTGAATATTTATACAGCTGATTGGTTCAATAATCGTAATCAGAATCATAAGTGTGCACGCGATAGTTCGCGTAATTTGAACTTACCAGTAACCAGGTTGTTATTAAAATGCACGACTGCATACAAGCATAAGGCTTTGCTATGCCAGTTCGCTCTCCAAAAGTAGTATTTGTATTAATTCTGGTCTATCTACTAAATTACACTCTTGAGCATGAGTCATAACATCATCATCATCAGCCTTTATCAGTCCACTGCTGGCCATAGGCCTCTCCCATGGCACGCTACTCAGCTTGATTTTCAGCTGTTCTCATCCAATTTCTGCCCGCTTTCTTACGAATATCATAGCCCCACCTAATCACTACGTTTGCATATTTGCGGTATAACCCGTGCACATAAAGAAACGATCTATAAATTGCCGACGCTCGCATGCGTTCTCGCTCACTCTCTATTAGGTAGAGCGAGAACGCATGCGAGGCGGACCAGTCACGAAGCGAGCCGACGCCATTTTCAGATCGTTTCTTTAAACGCACGGCTTATACCCACTCTAGAACTCGTCTGCCCCAACGGCCATCGGTTCTACGACAGAAATGAGGGATCAAGAATTTCGCCGGGTGGGATAAGGGCTGCGGTAACTCAGCTGGTAGAGCAGTGATGAAACAGTATTGCAAGGACGCAGTTCTAAATCTTGCTCGCGTAGAGATTTTTTATCCAGGTGCACCGCAGGATAACATCCATACCTGGTTGATATTCCACCAATTCTGACTAAGCGCTTCCATCATAATGCGCACTGCAAAAGAATGGAACTCACATCCTGCGTCTGTTCCCGGAATGCTGTATACAACCCCCAACACTACAAAGTAAGAGTAAACAGGCATCTTCTGGGTGAGCTCGCTTCGTCGTCGACTCCATCTCTGTAGCCCACGTTCTAGACTGCCCAAGCAGCACATACCTTTTAGTAAGTTTTGATTAACAGCAATCATTGTAGAACCCATTTCCGATAAAATATGTCTCTATGCTTCTATCTAAAACAGCAAGTACTACTTACTCATGAATTTGCTGCTCAAGGTTGGACCCGGTGGTGATGCTAGGTCTGGTAGAGTTGTAGGCTGATGCTCTTTCTCTTTCTGCTTTAGCTTTCAAGTCCGCGATGGCTTGTCTGGTGTCGGCTGGCAGTGGACCCATGCGGGTTTTCAGCGCGTACTGAAAATATATGAAAAATTATATATTACATACTTTATTTAAAGCTTGTTGGTAAAGTAACTGAACTAGTAGTGTAGTTTGCTGTAGACTCTACATTTTGAATTAGGAAAATCGTTTTCTGTTTCCATATAGGACGAGATGTTGGTTGTTTAAAGCCCTAAAAATTTAAATTAGCGATTCATCAATAAATCATTCGCGTCAGGTGTGTGTGATGTGAGGTTAGGCAATGAAATGAATAAAAAAATTACAATATTTTCTGGCGTGACGGTAGCCCCAACGGCTTGGATGACGTTGAAGGCAATCAGCGCCGGTACAGCCTTCTCTAGCTTCTGCAGTCTTTCCTGTAACTCCGCCTGTAACAAGATAAATAAGTTTTCGAAAAGAAATATAAAAAAAATGGAAAAAGATGCCATCTACCAATTTTCATAGTAGTTGTCAAACCCAGACAAAATCCACAAGATTTACAAAAAAAAATATCAATACGTTACGCAAGCGAAGCGAGCGCAACATTTCCACACATTTCATCAAAATGTAATCAATATACCTTACGCTAGCAAAGCGAGCGCTACATATTTCGAAAACCGAATCAATACGTTATCTACGCGAGCAAAGCCAGCGCGATTTTTCACAAGATTTAATTAATAACAGCTTACCTAGTGTTAGCCTAGTGTTAGCCCAGTGTTTGCCTAGCGTAAGCCTAGTGTTAGCTTACCTCTCTGGCTTTTAAAGCTAATTCCCGTTGGTTGATGTCATCCATGAGTCGCTCGCACTGAGCCCTCGAACACTCCCGCTGCTCCGTCATGTCTCTCAGTTGTGCTGAACACAGCTCATAGTCCATCTCAAGCCTGGAACAAATGTTCAGGATGTTAAGACGTCAAAGATGAGGTGCTTGGTTTGGATAGAGTCTTGTCTACTATACTAAAAAGTTGCCTGCAAACGATCGCGTAAAGCAACCCGTCGCCTTATTTTTTTTTACATCTTATTTTAAGATTTTTGTCATAAAAATCGATAAAACGTTCGGTATAAAAGTTACTCTACTATTTTAAGTAAGTAATTTAAGTCTTCCAGTTTGTCTCCTTACTATAAAGATCTAAAATTGGCCCCATAGCTCTTAGCAAACAAATCTTTTACGTAAACAGCATTCTGATGGAAAATACAAACATCAGAAGTAGCGGTAACTACCGAGGTCAAATTATCGGCAGCTAAAAGGCAGCTAATATTCACTTGTCCGCATCTACCCACATTCGTAGCTGTCATGTCATTATCAAGGCCGCGGCTAAGACTCCGTATATCGTGTGGTCAAGTGACACGAACTTTACAACTGGATCTGATGGATATCTGCTAGTGAAGTTGTGATCGTGTGAAGGTCGTCTTTGTTGTATGTAATTATAAACGTAAATTGTACTGTATTCATGCGTTTGTTACTTTCCCGGTTAAACTATTAGTTGCCTAATTATACGGCCGAGAGTGATTATTAGATTTCCTTTGTCAGGATTAGTCCTTAGAACCTAAGGATTGATTTTCGAAGAATAGCAACCTTGATTTTTGAGATCAGTTTTTTGGGTAGTGGCGCTTTCCATCGAATCCTGGTGATGCCATAGGTCAAGCGTGGTATCATTTTCGTATAAACAAAGTATGCTATCATTGCATAGGTGGCCCAATTAGGCCTTTGGCGTTCTACCTCCATCGTACAGTTAAAAACTTGCTTTACAAAACAGGTTAAATTATTTATTGCACAATCAAGAACGTCTGACAAATTTGTGTGTTCTTGTGTGACATTACATTAGCGCAACAATGAATTAACATTTTCGATAAAAGTTCGAAACCATTAGTAAGTATTCAAATTCCACCTGCTAAGAAATTTTATCCTTGAAACTGCAAACAAGATACAGACCACACACAAGATTCCTCATATTTGTATAACCAAAAGATGTTTAACCAAATCATTATACCCATCTCCTTTTATAACAATATCGTGGGTTTAATCCCACATACCAACTGGTAGCTACAACAGGCTTGCCAGCCTACATACATAAGTATTTGCATTTGAAATCATCGAGCAGCTCGAAGGAAAATCTTTGTTACATAAAACATAACGTAAACTATGCAGACGATATGATCTGATAAGCTGATAACTAATACGGCTCAGTTGCTCGTTTAGAACGGATTGGATAGCGTTAAATTGAATAACATTCTTAATTAATATTTGCTATTTAGGTATAACTTTACCTTCCAACAAGAAAAAATATTTGTATCGTAGTTTGTATCATCATAATTTCTTCGAAGAACCACAATTTTTTTCCGCGGTAAAAAATTATTGCATTCTTTGGCAGCTTAACCACCTATGTACTCTAAAGTTTATCCAATCAAAAACATTCTATGTAAATTTTCTGCCAAGCCTCGCTGTCTTTCGGCCGTAAAAAGTAGTGAGATCTAATGGTGAGCCAAGTCAATTGTGTTCTCTTTGACGGTCATTTATTCACTGATCTCCGTAGTCTCTATATTTTTAGTTAAACCACAATGGTGACTTGGCAATTACGCAGCGTGTTCTATGTGGTATTACATCAGATTTATTCAAAATACTAAAGGACAATGCGAAATTATCTTTAATAATTATAGAAATGGATTAAACAAATTAAATAAATTAGACAGTGTATTGAGACACTTTTGTCGTTTTTACGACTGCTGAACTAGAACGAGAAATTTCTCAACCGATTCATACAAAATAGCTTCTAATATTCCTACCTATGTAAAACTACTTTCAAATTCAAACTATATAATTAAATGTAGTATTTCTATTCCTTTAACCTTTTATCCAGATTCGAACATTTTTTGCACGCTGCGTAATTGCCAAGTCACCATTGTGGTTTAACTAAAAATATAGAGACTACGGAGATCAGTGAATAAATGACCGTCAAAGAGAACACAATTGACTTGGCTCACCATTAGATCTCACTACTTTTTACGGCCGAAAGACAGCGAGGCTTGGCAGAAAATTTACATAGAATGTTTTTGATTGGATCTCACTTCTTTTTGTTAGGCTTTCTTATTTTCTTTTCTGGTTCTGATGTTATTTCTTGAACGATAGCTATTGGTTTCTTCATTGCCCAATCTCCATCTTTACCAGTATTTTTGGAAGGCTTCGAGTACGAAATTTTGGTTAAATCCGGACGATAAATACAACGGAGTCTATTGTATTCAACAATCGCTGAATCTTGAGCTTTAATGCTACTGAATCACCACCGCGAATTAAAAACTGTACAGCGCCATCTATTGTTGACTAGTGAAATCATAATTTACTGAGCGCTTTTACTCATCTCATTATCAAATAGTTTCAACCACGGAGGATTTCACTGAAGAAAACTAAAATAGAAGGCTCTCGATTTTTGTTTTATTTTTATTTTATAATTCATGATCATATTATAAATATTTTTGTATGCCTATTTTGTTGATCTC
>JARACY010006052.1:0-19114 GCA_029255725.1 Scrobipalpa atriplicella
AAGTTTGTTTATTTTCTATTAATTATAAAGTTAGTAATTTTATTTTTTTACACATTATTTATGAGCCTGTGGTGTCCCACTGCAGGGCAAAGGCCTCTCCCTTCCTTCCACATTTCACGATCCAATGATAGTATCCGCCATTCTTTTTTATATGCATCCAATTCATCGCGCCATCTCTTTAGGGTCGTCCACGTCGCTTTATTGCATTTGATTCCCATTCGGTGGTAATTTTAGCCCATAGAACATTCGGCATACGGGCGGCGTGGCCAGCCCAGTCCCACTTTAAGTATAAAAAGTTTATTATATTATTATAACTGAGGAGCTGAGAGCCTATTTCGCCAATACTGTGTAAATAAGATGTAAAGCATTCGTAAAGTTAACGTACAATATTTATTAGCGAAATATTGAGGGTTATACCACTATTACTCTCAGCGCCTCAACTCATTTCTACTCTCTTGAATATTCTGTCGAGAATGTAGTATTTAGTATGTGCCGTTGGATCCAATTGAACCCGCCCAAATCTGTGTACAATTCGCGCCAGCACTTTGACTTTGCATAGTTAAGCAGATTAAATAACGAACTTGGTTTCATTGTGGCTTTCAATGCGATTGGTGGCGTGAAAACAGTATTTGATAGAGTAACTAAATTCGTCACTACCATATCTAATTCTAATGGAGCAATATGAGCAATATGTCGGAAGGCGCAGCGTGGGACGGCCTCCTACCAGGTGGACCGATGACCTTGTGAAGGTTGCGGGCCGAGGTTGGATGCAGTCGGCCCAAAACCGTACTCTGTGGAGAACCTTGCGGGAGGCTTATGTCCAACAGTGGACGTCACACGGCTGATGATGATGATAAATATGACTAATGCGATCAGAAAGAAATGCGCACAACCAACTATTTATACAGGAAGTCAAAAAAAATTAGTACAAACTTAAGGCTGTGAACCTACCAATAATATAATAAACTTTTTATACTTAAAGTGGGACTGGGCTGGCCACGCCGCCCGTATGCCGAATGTTCTATGGGCTAAAATTACCACCGAATGGGAATCAAATGCAATAAAGCGACGTGGACGACCCCTAAAGAGATGGCGCGATGAATTGGATGCATATAAAAAAGAATGGCGGATACTATCATTGGATCGTGAAATGTGGAAGGAAGGGAGAGGCCTTTGCCCTGCAGTGGGACACCACAGGCTCATAAATAATGTGTAAAAAAATAAAATTACTAACTTTATAATTAATAGAAAATAAACAAACTTAAGTAACATGGCATTCTAAGACATTGTATATAATGCTGTTTGGTCAATATTGCTGCCGATTCGGTTGCACACACGCCTTAACTTATTTAGGTTGGTTCTGTCACTTTCTAAAATTTGAATAAAACGGAGACAGCAACACAACATCTGATTATAAACCTGTCAAACTGACGTTACTCGCCTTAATTAAGATGACATGTTCGATGGTGTCGCCTTATTTTAGGCGTTATACGTCAATTTGACACGTTTATAATCAGATGTTGTGTTGCTGCCTCTATTTTATTCAAATTTTAGAAAGTGACAGAACCGAACTTAAATATGTTAAGGCGTGTGTGTAACCGAATCGGCAGCATTGTCTGTTTAGTCAGGACCCAAACTAGGATACCCTGTGCTGTGTATGCTCCTGGCAACCTCTCTCGGAAAAGAATCAATTGTGGGCGGGACATTATGTTATAAGCAGTAGACCCTTTATTGCCAAACACCTGCAGCAGCGACGACCTTAACAAAGCGACCGATAACGCCGTAGCAGTCGCAAAATTTTGGCAGGGGAAAATTTAGTCTACGTTAATTTGGATCACCGACACGAAGAAGAAGAAGTAGACGCACATATATACCGTGAGAATAAAAAGTCCTCGCAGGCGCATAATTAGTTACATTAGAATCGCGTGATTACGCGGCGCAACTATTTCCCAGATTTGAAGTTGCGAATTTCGGCGAATATTAAATTATATTATATTATTATAATATATATTACTTCTATGCTGGACTGGGAGTGAGAAAAATGTAGAATGTGCCAGCTGCATCTCCTCCAGGGCACGCTGTACAACCAGCTAAGGGATTCGAAGGTTTCAGTATATTGTTATATTAGGCGATGGGCTGACAACTTGTCACTACAACAATATACAGATCTATCTTAAACAACCCTCAAAACTTGTCAGACGTGGCGGAATGACCTTTGTTTGGGTTGTTGACGCTCTGCCTACCCCATTAGGGATACAGGCGTGATAATATGTATGTATGTATTAAATTATACCTAGTAGCGCTGAGAGGTGCGTAGCGTACGAACGATACGATACACAATCGAAATTCTAAACTCTTTTATTATTGTGTTCTGTGACATTCCCTAATTCGTAGCAGACAGTTACTTAAACTGTGCTTCGCCGCCTCGCCTAATGAAGCTGTGACTCCACCGCAAATGCTACGCTTGTGGCTCGTTCACACTTACTTAGGAGGCACGAGATAGTTACTGGAAAGCTTACGCTAGTTTTTATTATGATTTTCGTGTATTTTGATTTTCACATTTTGTTGTTAGAAAGAATATGGTTGTTATAGGTAATTCTAGACTATAACGCTTTTAGAGATTGTACAACTTTTATTTATTTAGCAGCATTTATTAAATAATTTAATAATTACTAATTTGAATATGTAAGTACAACTCAAATGTTTTTACTTTTGGTCCGAAAGAAAAATACTAGTGTGACTACAATCTTTAGTAGAGGGCAATTAAATAACAAACTGCCACGACTGGTTTTAGAATAGATCGCGCGAAGTTAGTAATTTTTCGATTAATTAGTGTCGATAATCTAAATAAATAATAAGTGATAAATATCTGCAAGGATCGAGATTAAAGTAATTAATTAAATTAAACATCTTTATCTCACTACGAAATCGAATCTGAATTTGATTAAAGGTATGCATAATCAAAATTGAGTCTGAAATGATTAGGTTCAAGATAGTCATTTCTTTATTTAATAACCAATAATAATAACACAAAAGGATGAATAGTAATAAGTCTCAGCAGGGCTGCTGGTTTCTAGACTATTACCGTATTATTGCATTATGGTTCAAGAAATTTATTTACTCAAAAAAGAATTTAACATTCGCTTACTTTGAGAAATACATTCTAATTAGTAAAGTAATAAACATTGCAAGCAACTGAGCGTTAGCAAAGCAAAACTATTCTATGTTAGTAATAACTAATAAGTAGTAAGGTAGGTAAGTAACAATAACAATAACAAAAATAAAAGTAAAAGTAGGTAAGGAGTCCATAAATATTTGATCGTAGTTGTAGTACCCTCAGAATCTTAAGGTTCTCGAAACCTTTGACCAAACCAACTAAACTAAACTAAACGACTGAAAAGTCCTTAGAGACATGGTGTTTTAATATCTTTTTGAACAAAGAAAAAGATTGTATGATTTTTATATCTTTGGGAAGTTTATTGAACAATTGTGCTCCTTCGTACGTAAGATTCTTTTTACCATAGTTCGTTCGAGGTGGACGTAAACATATATCGTGGGATCTTCTAGTAATTCGAGTTTGTATTTGTGATTTTTTTGTAAACGTTATGCGCGTATGAATTTGTTTGTGAAGGATCTTTCTTACTAGAATGCAAGTATTATATTTGTATGTCTGTGTTACTGTCATAATTTTAGTTTCACCATATACCTTACTGGAAGTGGCAAGGTAATCGTAGTGGAACAAAAGTTTTACAATTTTGTTTTGAGCAACTTGAATTTTTTTAAGATTTGTTTTACAAGCAGTTCCCCAAACTTGCATTACATAACAATAAATAATAACTAATAAGTCAATTAGTTAAAGCCGTGATTGTGTAATGGTGACGTCAACATGTGGGCACTTACCAAAGAACGACGTGACGTCATACTTGTTTGCAAGTATACCTGCACAATGGAATCGCGGCTTAAAATCTAGGTGCAAGTGTCCTGTTTGAACGAGGCTTGACTCGATCCGCCAACGTCAACATGCGGGTACTTTCCATGGAGTGACGTGACGTCATACTTGTTTGCATGCAAGTATACCTGCACAATGGAATCGCGGCTTAAAACGTGCAAGTGTCCTGTTTGAACGAGGCTTGACTCGAATCGCCGGATCGGGCTCGGGGTAGACTACGGCGCGCCATTCACTCTAAACCCGAATTATTCTCTAAAAGTTTAACGCAGAAACTTTTCTATTCAAAAGATTGGGCGAACCGTCCAACCGCGTTTGGCTTCAACAATTCCAATGGAAAGTTAGATCAGTTACGAACTTCTGCCTGTAATATTGGATTATTATTATAATCGCTTATTAACTTATTATGCTACGAACTCTTTGTGAAAGGTTCTATTAAATAACGTGGAAATCCTTTTCTGAAGATTTTTTTAAATTAACTTCCTTGTCGCTGTCGTTCTTAGAAACCGCTAATATTAGCTACTAAGTAAATAAGAGAAAACTTAGCGCAAACTGGTAGAAGTAGTCAAAAAAACTGAACAACGTTTACCAGGAAATTCTTTTAGTAAATGAAAATAATTGTTGACTTTCCCATACAAATTTTCTGATCCAAGTGATCGTTTTGCATGGTAAATTGGAACGACTCCGACATAACTACAGTCATATTTATCTTGTTAAACACGGGTCCGTAATTTAATATGAAATGCTGTTAATGTACCTACCTACAAATAACAAACAGATGCGTACTTGCTGATTACACAAAGCTATTTGGAGTCGATTAACACGATCCCAAATGATTACCTACTCCGAAATAAGGGTGATTCGTGGGGTTTAAAAACCGGTTATTTTAACCGGTTTTAACAAAGTTTCATAAGAAATTCAAACAGTATCTATCATTCGCATTAGCTTTTATTGTATAAACCTTCAGATAATGCCCTAAGGCTTGGCACGCAGGGTGATTTTTTTCGCGCGAAATAAAATCGCGGGCGGGGGAATGGGGATAAAAACTGGGAACTAAATGGCGCCACCAGCGAGTGTTCCTTTTTCCTGTGATTGGTCAGTAATCTGTCAATGTCAATGTCAATATCAGTTTTGCGTCTTCTCATTGGTCTCTTTTGGAACACTCGCTGCTGGCGCCATCTGCAATTAGCTTTGCGTTTTTATCCTCATTTGTATATTTTTTCTATAACTTTGAAGAACAACTTTTATCTCCATACGATAATATCCGGATCTGATTATCATTTCATATGAAAAAAGTGTCTTTTGTTATTAGATTAATCCATAAGTTTGCAACTTTTCTTCAGAATCAGAGCTCAGCTCTTATTATTATTATCTTGCGTGTAGGCATTTCTTTAAATACGATTATAGTGATTGTATTTCTTTCCCTTTTGATGTTTCTTTCAGTCCTTATAATAAAAATATGCTCGAATATTCCTTTCGGGAAGCCCATTTTTTTTTTTTCAATGTCTTTAGGTAGGTACTAAGAAAAGTTGTTCAGTTAGCTGAGTAGATCTCACCCTTTAAATTTTATAATTGTTTTCGGCTCTGATATTCAATTCTTTGATGGCATATTATTACAATAACCGTTTTAAATTGCGCATACCGGTATTTTAGTCCGATTTTCAGCTTTAGTGATTCGCATTTCACCTGTTAATATGCCAAATTAACATGTCATAAAGTTTGCCCGGACATTCGGATCAAATTACAAAATATTATTGTTAAGTAATGATGGATAGCTGATGAATTGATGATGATGAAGTACCTACCGAAAATCATTTTAATGAGAGGAAATAAATGGTCCGGTTTATTACGGTCGTTTTAAATAAAGTAAAAATATACGTCGTTTTAAATGAAGTGTAAGGGACAGCTTCCCGCAAACTGATAGCAGTTATTCAGACGGAATTCAACAACTTTCATTAAGAAATTATTTCAGGAAATGAAAAAAAGAAATTTGGCCTTACCATACAAATTGTCTGATTAAGCTAGTCATTTTGTATTTTCACCTACTTAATACAGTAGGTACAGTTTTCTTTGCATGAAAATCGTAGTTTGGATTTTTATTTCAATATTGACGTTTCCCTATACTTTCCCAATAAAGACCTCCGTTAAAAGTCGAGTTTGTACGCTGAATTTTTTTTCCTTAAAATCCTGGCCGTTCCTGTACAATTTCAATCTCTTGACAAACGGACTGCAATTTAACTGCATCCAATTGCCAAATTGTAGTTCGAATGCAGTTGGCACGAAATTGGCTGCTTTGAAACTACACACCAACTGTCTGTCAATAACAGTTGTGGTAACTGCAAACTGACTGCAATCAAACTGCACACTTTGACGAGCAGTTGGCATGCCGTACCATTACAGTCGTGGTGGATGCATCTGAACTGCAATTTGACAGTCGAATTGCAATAAATTGTAGCCCGTCTGTCTAGTCTTCTGGAACCTAAAGACTACTACACACAGTACCAATGGCCGTCCGCGTCAGCCCGCGCGGCTGAAAGTCAGTTATCGCTTGGAGTTTAGTTTGAGTTTCGTGCGGACTGTTCGTTTCTGAGGCTTGTGCTGGCGGCATGTGCGTAACCTAAAGTCAGATTTAAACCTATCCTCGTTTGACAGGGCGAGTCTCCGGACACGGAAGTTGGGCGCGTGTACGTGGAGGACCCCGACGACTGGGACCTCGCCGACAAGCGGTTCATGTGGCTGCCGTCGTACGAGCAACGCAGCCCCTACTTCGACGTCCACAGCCAGACCGGCATGATTACCATGAAGCAAGGCACGCCCAATGGAACCTACACCCTGCGATTCAACGTGAGTATATCCCGCTACTGCTACGTACTTTTCTATCACCCAAAGGTTGCCTGGTAGAAATTCTATTTTAGCAATAAGGCCGCCAATGTTGTACTTATGTTTTGTTATGTTATCTGCCTAACTATTGTGTTTTCTTTTTAAATAAAGTATGTGGTGTTGTATTGTATTATATTGTATTTTTTTAGTATAGACAGCATCTTTCGCGCGAAGATGAAGCCCCTGAATTTTTTGCCCTTTCACGCCTGAACGGCTGAACGGATATCAATGAAATTTGACCGTATCCTGGAGACAGACATAGACTTCTTTTTTAACCCTAGGAAAATTCCTCATTTCTACGGGAAATCTCAGTAAGCCGCGGGGCGGAAAGCCAGTCGGTACCAAACAAAGACCGGGCGTTATAATCCTCATTGTTTTCCGTAGGTAACTGAACAAAACGACCCGCTGGTGCCATTCCACTGGGTGGAGGCGACAGTCAACGTCACCGTCAAAGAGATCCCTGAGGAGGCCGTGGACAAATCCGGCTCCATCCGATTCGTCAACGTCACCGCCGAGAAGTTCATCACTGCTGAAGCTGATGTGAGTCAAATACCCATGATGGATTTTATATGGAGGGTTTCGTCGCAAAAAGTCCCTTTCGAAAAATGTCCCCCGGTCGCAAATGTACCTTCCTCAATGTGCTTTTTGCAACATATTCCTTTCGCAAATACACGTTGATGGGCTGTTGACGTGCCAATTGCATCCAACCTACATGTGATCTGCGGATTCATTCATCATTGGATTGCATTTTAATTGCAGTCCGTCTGTCTAGATTTCTGGAGCCTAAAGCCTTCTGCCTGCGGCCGCCGGTGGTAGTCTAGACTCTAGATCCTTTCTTGGCACCATAGCATCCATAAACTATAACCTCAATTTCCTCACCAGGGCACCAGCAAGAAGGAGAAGTTCCACCGTCGCCTGGCCAAGCTGTACAACGTGTCCATGGACAACGTGGACGTGTTCACCGTCTCGTACAACCAGACGGTGAAGGATGAGTTCCTGGACGTCCGCTTCTCCGCCCACGGGTCCCCCTACTATTCCCCGGAGAAACTTAACAGCATGGTCATCGGCATCCAAGACCAGGTCAGTTGGCTTGTTTTAAGATAATTTTAAATTGTCTCCCGTTCTCGTCCCTCTTGCCCCTCTCGTACCTTCCATCCCTCCCATCACTCCCGTCCCTCCCATTCTTACCGGTTCTCTCGTCCCTCCTTTGCAGGGTGGACAGATCTTCAACGATGTCATAATAGGCGTTTTAACTACGTCTGACACCGTCTCCTGCAACGTAGCTGGATCCTATATTTCCTTACTATCGCTCCCAGAAATTAATTTAGTTCCTGTAATAAATTAAATTAAGCCTTGTAAAACGCGGTTCTGTGAAACATATAATTACGCAGTATGGGTAATTCACATTCAAATTAATGATTGATTTCCTCCTGACCATGTTGTGATAATGTAAATTACAAAACACTTGTTCGCAATGAGTGTTTATTACAGTCTACCGCA
The DNA here is from genome assembly GCA_029255725.1 of Scrobipalpa atriplicella. Classification (NCBI taxonomy): domain Eukaryota; kingdom Metazoa; phylum Arthropoda; class Insecta; order Lepidoptera; family Gelechiidae; genus Scrobipalpa; species Scrobipalpa atriplicella. Next base: position 8,327 of record JARACY010006052.1, read on the forward strand.
TTTCAAATTATAGCATAATTTGATTGCGTGTATTTTAATAGTAACGGAATCACATTTACGCAGATTTCGATACAAGAAATAGGTACCTGAATTATTGAAGTGAAACTTCTTTAGGCGCTTTGAGAGTAGAAACGGGGACGATTTTGAATTGTCCCTTTTGTCCCGTTACGATGTCAGAAATGTCAAAGATGTTTCACTTCTGACACGGGTGCTCGGCACACACGCTCTTTTTTTTTCTTACTTATTTCTAATCACTTTCTAATACATTCAGTAACTCGATGTAAAAAGTTAAATAAGTTTCTCTTATGTACATATTGACGCGCTTGTATCCCTCGCGGGGTAGGCAGAACGTCAATAATTTCGTAAAAGCTCATTTCCTCCATGTCTGACATGTTTTAAGGTTCAATAAATAATGTTCGATCCGTCGTGTTCTTGTGGATAGGTTGTCAGCCCATCACATCGCCTAAATAGCAACGACGTAACCGTCCTCTCCATCTACTGAATTAAACAGTATGCCCGGGAAGAGAAACAGCTGGAACTATAAATATGTTCTTTCACTCCCATCCCAATTCATAAAAAATTAATATTTATTTATCCGTTAGGGCGAGTAACACTGGCACACAAGTATACGAATTATCCCCGGTCTGTTTGCGTCTGGCGTCTCGCACACTCCCTATTTGTCACTTTGGTGGTCGAACAAGCGAGCAAGCCCTTGTCATATCGGCGCGCAAATGGGCGGCAAATATCCTGTCATTTCTATAACCGAGCATTCTGAACCGGCAGAAAGCGGCTCTACCAAGTGCAGTATTAAAATGCGGTTGATGGGACTTGACCATCGAGCTATGTTAACATATATAACGATAGCACGGACTGTGTATTTCTGTTGATAGCTAGTCAGTCAGCCTGGAGGTCGTGGGTTCTATTACCACGCTGTAACACAACACAAAGTTGATATTAATCAATTTATCAAGTTGAAGTTTGTGAAGTTTTCTTCAGTTTGGTTAAGACAATGCAGGCTGAATCACCTGATTGTCTCCAAGAAAAAAAACCGTGCTTCGGAGGGCACTTTAAGCCGTCGGTCCCGGTCGCTGTTTTGACATAAGCCATGTCAAAACCAATTAGCTGTCCTATTACGCGGTTTAAACACTCTGACACCAGAGTTCATCGGTTCGTTTGACTCGAAAAGCCACTCGCTAAGAAGAAGAAGAAAAGATAGTCAGACTTTCGCCTAAATTCCGAAACCCTCGTTCTTCTCCTTACTTTTCCTCTACTGAATTCTACAGTATGTCCGGGAAGACAAACATCTGGATCTATAGCAGCCTATTTTCCGCAGGATGTTAAGTGACATTAGTTTTGAAAAATAGAATCTGATTAATAAATTTCAATAATCGTAAAAGAGTGAGTGCTTTGAACTGTGACGATATCAGGAACATTACAAACTTTCACGATTTCGTACGTTGCCAAATCTTTGAATTATTTATTACACGCGCAACTATGAGATCTATTTTTGACAGTCACATGTGATACAAAAAAATTAGATATCTACGTATGTCATTTATTTTTAAAAATTACTATTGTTACCCATCAATCAATATTTATCTGTTGTAGGCATTTATTTTGTTCCACTAGCTTAGAAAATTAGTATAAAAAAATACTGACTAAATTCCAATATTTCCGGCATTCCAATATTACTCGGCCGCGAAATTGCTTTATGAACCTCCCGTGTTACGGACCTATAAAATAGTGTAGTGTTATCATATCACTTTGTGAATTTCTAAAATACGTCTCATGTTTGCGACAGTTTCATCGGTGCGAAAAATCGTGGGAACATTCAAATCAAACAAACACTTTTGATTTATCTGCTGGAGTTCTAGTAAATCAATCAATAAAGCCTTGAGCACACAGCAGTGTGCGTGTCCGAGATGATAGTGTGGCGTGTCCAACGTGATTGCGCGACGTGTTCAAAACATACGTGGCGTCTCCATGTAGTGCGTGGCGTGTCCAATGGCGTTAGTTCCTTTTTTAGTTAAATTTATTTAAGGGGATTTATACACTAAAATAAGCAACTAGACTTAATCCGTAATTTCCTAGAAATATCCTTCAAATCGGCGCCGCTACGACGTGGCGGTTACATCCGTGGCCGCGTCAAAAATGTGCGAAAAACGCACAGAAAATCTAATTCCATAAAAACTGCAAGCCGATTTAAAAAAGCTATGTTGCGATTGGAGATGAACATACTACGGTTATTTTCCCGAAGGAACCGTGAAAGCACTGCTATTTTTGAATTTTTTCATTGATTCGCTTAGAAGGAATAAGCTCTTTAAAACAACCATTTGCCGTTACCTATTAATCGTAGGTGTCACAGAATGTTTAACTCTGGCAGTGACGCTCACGGCGGCGGCACTTACTCGCATTCAGTGTGCCCTAGCCTTTGTTAAACGATTCACCAGTTAAATGGGTTAATATAAATGAAAAACTCGATTGTTTGCACCGGAACAAGGAGACGAGGATATTTTAAAATGACAATCGATAAATCTTACGCCCCCAGGCCAGAGCGAACAACAATTTAACTTTATAAACTTTAACAATGGCTTCAAGATACAAATTCAATTTTCTTTGTGTACCTGAACCTGTAGGTACAAGAGAGCTTCATGAAAAACGGGTATTTTCTGATACAGTGATTTGCGGGAATCCGCGACGCGACACAATACAAGATAGAACTCTATTTACTATGCAAAAAGATAGACATTGATGGATAGAACTTGAAAATTGTCACTTCTTGGTAGGTAGGTACAACAAGATACATCTTCAAGCAGCTTTTCGCCGCGCCGCGATTTCTTCCTAGTGTGAACTGACCTTTAAATAATTGTAATAAAGATTTCGAGTCCCGAACGTTGTCTTTGATAGTGTTCTACACCAACCATGTCAGGGGCATATCAGCTTTATTAGGCGATTAATAACCTAACGCCTCTCACCCTCGATAACAAGAAGAACGACTTTATTAGCAGGCATAACATGGTAACTCCTCGCGCTCGTGGTTAAGTGGTTAGTGATTATTCATTTCCATAACGAATGTTAAGCAACCATCGCCGTGGCCAGGCAATAGATAGGTGACCATTTCCGTGCTTCGGAAGGCATGTTAAGCTGTTGGTCCCGGTTAATATCGTAGATATTAGTCATTAAGCCATGTGAGAGGCCAATGCTAAGCATTGGCGGCTTGAAAACTCTGACAGATGGGTTGGCCACTAACCTGGCATAAACCTAATCTAGGATTGGGTCTGGTTTCCCTTCAGGGTTGCGGAGGTAGATGGCAGTCGCTCTGTGTAAAAACCAGTATCCTCGTTCAATTCCCTATTAGATTACCTAATTTAGGGTCGGCTACCTAGCCGACCCCGTAAAATTCGGGAAAAGGGATGATGATGAACACGGCAACGCCTGTTTTGTATAGTTACCCAACGGATTTAATTATATTTTTCACAGCGTTTGTAATACCACACGTAATCTACGTGGGAACAAATGAAAACACCTTTCGGCACCTCTGTTTGTGTAGAAATTTCCTTTCCGCCATTCTTTTTGTGTCGCGTCATTAGTCTCTGTGAGTTTTTCATTAGCGACCTTTTCATTCACGTGCGCAGATGAAAGTAACAGAATTCAACAGCAAATGGAAGACTAGTTGAGCGAAAAGGGGTTAGGTTTGTAGGGGCCAACGCCAAGTATCTTAGTAATATTGCCTCCAATTCGGTAAAAACACGACTTTACCAAATTAAATCTATACCTCTATTTTTCTGTCCTAATCTATGATGATCTCATGAGCTAAAGAGACGGTAGACAAAATATTTGGAAAAATATTTCCATTAATATATTTGAAATCTATTTAACTACTTAAGATGTTTTTTAATTTATTATTATATATATTATTTATATATATACATATTATTTTTAATAACTGTTTCAGCAAAACGTCATTCACTTTATGTTTGAATTATTTTTTTAATATTGGGCGAATTAGGCGAATAAATTATTCCATAGAATACTTACATAAAGGTATTGTTGTACAATACAAAAACATAAAATAAAACAAATATCTTACTAAAAGAAGCAGTCGGCCCAAAACCGTGCTCGGTGGAAAACCTAGGGGGATGCTTATGTCCAGCAGTGGAAGTCTCACGGTTGATGATGATGATGAGAAGAAGCAGCAGCCCAATATACCTAACTAATGAAAAATCTCTCCAACAGCTGGAAGACGAGCTTTCGCTGAAGATCTTCATGGTGCATATCGACGAGTGCCTGATCGAGAAGGAGCAATGCGAGGACTCCTGCCGCAACGTGCTGATCAAGAACAACGTGCCCCTGGCGGTGTATACCAACACGACGAGTTTCATAGGCGTCTCCGCCAGGGTCGAGTCGGAGTGCACTTGCGAGGCTGGCGACCCACTGGTCTGCTTGAACGGCGGTAAGATAGCTTTATTTTTCGCTGTGAAACATCTTCCATGCTGGACTGGGAGTGATAAAAAAAAAATAGAAAGTGCCAGCTGCATCTCCTCCCGCACATGCTGTAAAAACCAGCTAAGGGATTCGAGGGTTTTAATGTATTGCAATTTAGGCGATGGACTGACAACCTGTCACTATAGCAATACACACGACCATCTGAAATAACCCTCAAAACTTGTCAGACGTGGCGGAATGACCTTTCGGTCGTTTTTGCTCTGCCTACCCCGTTAGGGATAAGGGCGTGATTTTATGTAAAAGTAACATCTGTCTAGCACGTGGTCTATCATCCTTTCTCTTTTTCTTCGTGTAACGTCCAGACATTTTGAAGCTATGTTCATTTTTCAATTTAGAATAAAACTTATGTACTAAACTTCGTTGTCCTGAATCTAGTGATGACCAGCAAGTCCTGAAGCATGGGGATGCTTATCAGGGAACTGGCAGCGACTTAGCAGGTACCTGGAGAACCGCAGGCCTGACTAGTAGGTTTTGATACCAAGTGCAAATGCTCGTTTTTCATCTGTTTGTTTTCTAAGCCTGGGCCTGGGAATGTACCACTCCTTTGAGCGTTACGAGGTTAATCGAAATGTATTTCTCTACCCAGGCACACCATTCGCGGACAAATGCGAATGCCCCGAAGGCTACCTCGGTCCGCGCTGCGAGCAGACCTCGATCGGTTTCCATGGCGACGGCTGGGCCATGTACCCGCCACCCCCGGCGTGCCACGAGAGCCACATGACCCTCACCGTGACGTCACACACCAGCAACTGCCTCATCTTCTATATGGGGCCGCTGAAGCAGAACCTGCTGCTCAACGTTGAAGGTACGTGCTTTGGTTGTAGGATGACTTTGAGAAATATAGTGTGTAAACAAATTAGCTGACCAAAATGACTCTAGCCGCTGACACCATTTTGTATGGGAGGGACAATTTTTTAATACGTTTCTACTACATAATGTCCTTGGGGAAAGTTCTTTAGTTTTATGGGTAGGTTCACACCTTTGGTCAGAAATTTTTTTTACTCCCTGTATTTGAATAAGTGAATAAAGATACTCCAGTACATCTTGACTTGAGATTGAGCAAAAGAGTAGAAAATTACAAAATTTGAGTCTGACACTATACTTAATATTGCTCTGAATCTTGAGATAGCTTCATAAATACAAGCCTTAATTCAGTGTGAGGCAAAAAAACGGAAAGAAGGAGGAAGGGAAAGGGAAGGAACAGAATTCAACATTTAGAGAATTCAACATTTTGCTCCGGAAGGAAAAAAAAACTACATATGTCGGAAAGTAATGCACCTTTCTGCCTTCTGCAATATAAAACGCTGAGGTCGATCGTCATTCATCAAAATCTTTACCAAATGGGATGGAAATTGAAATTAGAAGAAAAAAAATCTTCCGTCGACTTCAACGCTTGCGAAACTTTCTCGTTAAACTTGGACGATTTTTCCTCTCGCGCAGCTCTAGCGTGAATTCCCTGACGTTCACAGTATAGTCCAGTACAGTAAAGCTACAGAAGTAAGCTAAGAAACAAAACATACGTATAATCATTTATCCCTAATAGGGTAGGAAGACCGTAAACGACCTAAACAAAGATCGTTCCGCCATGTTATAAAGAAGGTGGCTACAAAACAAACTAACGCCGCTGTCCCGGCTGCCAAGTGTCAACTCAGAATGCTCAAAAATGAAAACTTTTGTATGATATTCAAAAATATATGGATAGTTACGCCTAGTAAAGTCGTGATGTGAACGGGGCCCGACTAAAATCCTTTAAAATTTTGAACGAATTCTATGTGACAGGATTATAATACCCAAGTCCGTCTATACTGCCATCCTTTTTTGTTTGCCTAAGACGGAAAATGACAGGTATTAGTTTTATTATATTTAAATCTTGTTTAGACCGAATCGTGGCCAAATTGTTATTTAAAACATTTAATTAACAGTCTATTTTCCATGTTTACTTACTTCATGTCTCAAACTGCAATTAATGTTACTCGTTCCACAAAAAGTTTAGTAGATTTACCGGACTATTATAGTAAGACTCTCATCTCGCATCGATGCCAAATGGCCAATCCGACTAAGTGGAGAATACAGTTGTCTGTTAACGGTTCCTAGGACAATTAAGTCAACTGAAATGCATCGCACTATGATACTCAGGCGATTAAATTGTGACAATAGATAAAGGATTGTTATCGCTGTTTGCACAAAACAGCGTCTTTGGGACTGAGCCAAAGATACCTATTGCTATAGCGAAAGAGGGTTGGAGTGAATAAAACACAAAGGTAGGGTTATAATAATAAAAAAAATGAATTTATGTTACCCCGAATCTAGGATGGAACGTATTTACAAATAATCGTCCTCCGTAGCTTGTTGCTTGATTATTTCCGGAACAAACACCGGTAATTTAAAGTAGGTATTAGTATTATTCTTTATTATTGAGAAATAAGTAGGTACTAGCTTGTTGTTAATATTTATCCTGTGGGAATAGTATTTTTCCGCGGTTTAATGTACCTACACTAAGTCATTAATCTGTATATCAATATAAATTTCTATCCAAATACCATTTCAAAAAAGACTTTATTCCCGAGGGACTGAGATATTTACCTACGGTAAAAAGTATCCTATATCGGCATCTAGATTAACATCTATAGTCCTGTTAATTACTTACATTAAAATCTGTTCAGCCATTTAGGCACAGTTTAGGCTAGAAAGAACGGAAAAAAGCAGATAGACTTACTTTCACATGCAATATCCATCTTGGAATAGTTAGTTGGATTTTTATATTCATGTTTATTCCTGAAATAAAATACAAGCTTGTAAAATCGCGCAGAAAATACGCGTAAAACAACTCTGCATCTCAACCGAGCCGGCAACCATTGTGAACCAGCGCACGGAAATCATTATTCAAGTTGCTCCACCAATCCCGACATACGAGTATTCATAGTTGGCAACATTGTTAGTCTCAACTATCAACTAACGGCCAACCACATACAACTAAGTTGCTTTTACGGTAGTTCCCAAGTTTTTAGCGTTATAAAACTATCGGTTTTGTACTTGAAACGCGATCAGATTTGACTTAATTACATAACTAAGCAGTTTTCCGCCCGATGTTTCATCCGGAATGAGATATTTTTATATCACTAGAATACTACTGTATTCATCGTTCTATCTTTTATAAAAAAATAAAAATAGTACTTATAAATTCGGTACGTCGATACTAAACTCGCAGACGCATGATTCTCTCGTCGTAAAATTTTGATTCATTATGGGGTATTTACACAGGTTGTTTTTAGCCGAATGACTATGCCGAAAGTTTTCTTTTTGTATATTTTAATGACTACGAAACTTGACTTCAGTGAAAAATACATTAGTTTAGAGTGAAAATAAAAATAACTTCCATAATTACTTGCAACTTTTTAATGTCCAAAGTATTTGCTTCGTACTTAAGTTTTAGAACTATATTAATGAAGTTTGAAATTGCCAGCTGGCAAATCCGTGGCAGAATAATTACGGTTAATACCAGCGCGGGCCGCGAGACTATTAGCTTAACACTTATAGTTCTAGAGTAAATAATAGTCCTCCCACCGATTTTCGGCGATGGCGGCCTATCTTCCAGAGATAGGTCAACTGCGCAGGACTAGTTTTTAGTGCCCAAGTATTTGCGCAATACACAAGTGCACTCTCTTTTCCTTCATTCTCTTAATTCTGATGGGACAGATTGACTGACACGACCAGAGAGAAATCAGGCGCAGGACCGACTATTACATGCCCATACTTTTCGGACAATCAGGTGATCAGCCTGCAATGTCCTAACCAAACTAGAAACAACAACACAAAGACGTTGTCCCCCGCCGGGAATTGAACCCGGGACCTCCGGGTCGTGAGCCCATGGCTCAGACCGCTAGACCACGGAGGCAGTTGCGTGAGTTCTGGAGTAGCTATTATATAAACCGCGAAAAAAATTAGGAGATGGATGCCAAGACAAGTAGGTTGACTTCCCTACACACACAAAGTTACGTCTATCACTTACGAAGTAGGCAGAGAGTAAAACGCTTAGTAATGTAATTAAGTCAAATCTGATCGCGTTTCAAGTACAAAACCGATAGTTTTATAACGCTAAAAACTTGGGAACTACCGTAAAAGCAACTTAGTTGTATGTGGTTGGCCGTTAGTTGATAGTTGAGACTAACAATGTTGCCAACTATGAATACTCGTATGTCGGGATTGGTGGAGCAACTTGAATAATGATTTCCGTGCGCTGGTTCACAATGGTTGCCGGCTCGGTTGAGATGCAGAGTTGTTTTACGCGTATTTTCTGCGCGATTTTACAAGCTTGTATTTTATTTCAGGAATAAACATTGAATATAAAAATCCAACTAACTATTCCAAGATGGATATTGCATGTGAAAGTAAGTCTATCTGCTTTTTTCCGTTCTTTCTAGCCTAAACTGTGCCTAAATGGCTGAACAGATTTTAATGTAAGTAATTAACAGGACTATAGATGTTAATCTAGATGCCGATATAGGATACTTTTTACCGTAGGTAAATATCTCAGTCCCTCGGGAATAAAGTCTTTTTTGAAATGGTATTTGGATAGAAATTTATATTGATATACAGATTAATGACTTAGTGTAGGTACATTAAACCGCGGAAAAATACTATTCCCACAGGATAAATATTAACAACAAGCTAGTACCTACTTATTTCTCAATAATAAAGAATAATACTAATACCTACTTTAAATTACCGGTGTTTGTTCCGGAAATAATCAAGCAACAAGCTACGGAGGACGATTATTTGTAAATACGTTCCATCCTAGATTCGGGGTAACATAAATTCATTTTTTTTATTATTATAACCCTACCTTTGTGTTTTATTCACTCCAACCCTCTTTCGCTATAGCAATAGGTATCTTTGGCTCAGTCCCAAAGACGCTGTTTTGTGCAAACAGCGATAACAATCCTTTATCTATTGTCACAATTTAATCGCCTGAGTATCATAGTGCGATGCATTTCAGTTGACTTAATTGTCCTAGGAACCGTTAACAGACAACTGTATTCTCCACTTAGTCGGATTGGCCATTTGGCATCGATGCGAGATGAGAGTCTTACTATAATAGTCCGGTAAATCTACTAAACTTTTTGTGGAACGAGTAACATTAATTGCAGTTTGAGACATGAAGTAAGTAAACATGGAAAATAGACTGTTAATTAAATGTTTTAAATAACAATTTGGCCACGATTCGGTCTAAACAAGATTTAAATATAATAAAACTAATACCTGTCATTTTCCGTCTTAGGCAAACAAAAAAGGATGGCAGTATAGACGGACTTGGGTATTATAATCCTGTCACATAGAATTCGTTCAAAATTTTAAAGGATTTTAGTCGGGCCCCGTTCACATCACGACTTTACTAGGCGTAACTATCCATATATTTTTGAATATCATACAAAAGTTTTCATTTTTGAGCATTCTGAGTTGACACTTGGCAGCCGGGACAGCGGCGTTAGTTTGTTTTGTAGCCACCTTCTTTATAACATGGCGGAACGATCTTTGTTTAGGTCGTTTACGGTCTTCCTACCCTATTAGGGATAAATGATTATACGTATGTTTTGTTTCTTAGCTTACTTCTGTAGCTTTACTGTACTGGACTATACTGTGAACGTCAGGGAATTCACGCTAGAGCTGCGCGAGAGGAAAAATCGTCCAAGTTTAACGAGAAAGTTTCGCAAGCGTTGAAGTCGACGGAAGATTTTTTTTCTTCTAATTTCAATTTCCATCCCATTTGGTAAAGATTTTGATGAATGACGATCGACCTCAGCGTTTTATATTGCAGAAGGCAGAAAGGTGCATTACTTTCCGACATATGTAGTTTTTTTTTCCTTCCGGAGCAAAATGTTGAATTCTCTAAATGTTGAATTCTGTTCCTTCCCTTTCCCTTCCTCCTTCTTTCCGTTTTTTTGCCTCACACTGAATTAAGGCTTGTATTTATGAAGCTATCTCAAGATTCAGAGCAATATTAAGTATAGTGTCAGACTCAAATTTTGTAATTTTCTACTCTTTTGCTCAATCTCAAGTCAAGATGTACTGGAGTATCTTTATTCACTTATTCAAATACAGGGAGTAAAAAAATTTCTGACCAAAGGTGTGAACCTACCCATAAAACTAAAGAACTTTCCCCAAGGACATTATGTAGTAGAAACGTATTAAAAAATTGTCCCTCCCATACAAAATGGTGTCAGCGGCTAGAGTCATTTTGGTCAGCTAATTTGTTTACACACTATATTTCTCAAAGTCATCCTA
>JARACY010006053.1:0-19107 GCA_029255725.1 Scrobipalpa atriplicella
ACTTTGTGAAATTGTCGCCAATTTGGTCTAGGATAATGCAGGCTGAATCCACTAATTGTCCGTAAGAAAATACACAGGAAAATATATACAAAATATTTATGAATCAGGACAGGTTTTATAAAAACTAGTTTTTTGACGATTTCTTTCAAAGAATACGAATTACGAGTAGTATGTTTATGTTTTAAGCGATAAAATTTACAGATTTAATTTCCGTAGCACCCAAAGAGTTTGTTTGTAGCATAGTTCTTAATGTAAGTAGGTTAATACGTTGCAATATTTCCTATTTCTGGCAAAAATTACATACGAAAAAACACGTACAACGGAAAAATAAATCAGGAAATCTATTGAAGTATTTGTATTAAAGGCCAAACGCACTTCGCGAGCTCTTGACCTTACTACTGTGCACTTCCTTGCTGAACAAATTATTTCAATGCATTCCATTCATACATGTTACGGACATTTTAAGTCCGGGCACTATTAATAACGGCCGGTCTGTATTCATAATGCCCGACCCATATGGGCAATGTGATTAAAACGGCAAAATTAATCACTTTTCCCGGCCATTATGAATAATGCCCGCCTTATCTTGGGCAAAGTAATAAAATAGGAAAACTGTAGTGTTTTTGTTTATTAAATGGAATTAAACTTACATTAATTAATTTCATAAAAAGTTAACAAAAAATTAACTGACCAGTTATTAAAGACGATTATTGGAGGAAAGATAGAAGGAAGGAGAGGAAGGGGAAGGCCAAGAATAAGTGATATTGATCAAGTGAAGGAAAAGATTAAGGTCTAATCGTAATAGGCAGTCAAAGAGAAGGCAGAATGCAGAGAGAGCTGGCGTTCGCTTCATATACTCGACCGACAAGAGCTGCACTCTTAAATAAATGATGAATATACATAATATCAGGCAATATGTGTGGTCTTTTGCTTAACACGATCGATACATCTTCGGTTACATTTAGGCACTGGTTTTTAAATTTTGCCCGAGAATAGTAGCAGATAATAGTATTTGTATCGATCCCAGTCTAGTATGGAAGATATTAGTAAGATTTTTTATTGCTTGCTTTTCTTCCTGTATGAGGTCCCATTCGACCTGGTAACCTGTGGGTTATCAGGTCGGATGGGACCTTATAATGGGACAAATTCATAGTCAAATTTAAAATTTATTGCCCCTCAGAAAATGGAACCTAGAACCCAGGGCTAAAACCAAAACACCACAGAGGTAATATAGGCGCCAATGACTTATCATTTAATCAGTCTGCGAGACGAGACTAATTCACAACACAACGCTATCGATTCGGTAAGAACACGATTTAACTAAATCTGAACTTAAATTATTGCCATCCCTTTCTGTTCTCTCATGATAGAAAATGACAGGTTTGTATTTACATTAGTTATAGTCTGACCGGTGATTAAAAGATCTGCCATAGGGGTATCATAGAGAAGGAAGTCCATAAGCCCTTTTCATATTCTATCTTCTGTCTTTCTCTCTTCAGTCTTTTGAGTCGTGTCATTTACAACGCCGAATTGACCTCATTGCGTAACAACAAACAGACTTACATCCGCACGCTTTTATTGTTATAATTTATTATTATTACAATCGCTTCATCCTCGCAGTTTCTCTGCCAACGCTTTCTCCGAGTTGTGAAATGTTTACAATAAGGAGGATTTTCAGCGTGTATTGTATGTAAATATATGCCAAGGCTTAATTAGTTACGCATTCAAAGATATGTTTTGTGTACCAACACTGAATTTCACTAACAAATAATTATTATGTGTGAATAGTCTGTGATCCCTTTTCATAAATTTGATGGGAGTTTGCTAAAGGCTAGAAGACCTAATAATAAGCGATGTTTGCTAAAGGCAAGTAACTAATAATAAGCGATGTTTGCTAAAGGCAAGTACCTAATAATAAGCGATGTTTGCTAAAGGCAAGTACCTAATAATAAGCGATTTGTTTCTATGTCCCTTTTCTTAATATTCGATCGGGCCTTAGTCGACCACATGAGTGCAGTACGGATTGGTCGACTTCGCACCAGCACTTTTGAATTTCCAAGTGTAGGTGTGTGCAGGTTTCTTCACGATGATGTAATCCTTTACCGAAAACGAGCCGCATAAACGTAGAAATGAAATTCGGAAACGAGAGACGGATTCGAACCACGATCTCCTGCACAGGAGCCAGCGGCCCTAACCACTACACCACCGAGCTTGTCATTAATATGAATAATACTTATTAAATAATTAAGAATTCCTAACTGCCGATCCGGTTTTCAGATGCATACAGATTATTCTCGCTCAACAGACCGTATATCTTGATACCTGATAACATCTGACGCATTCTTAATGTAACAGCTTAAGCCTGAGTAAAAGTGAAAGAAATGTATGGTCTGGTATTATCCTATGCAACGCGCTAGAGAAATAACTTAAAATCTGGATGGTTATTTTAGTGATCGGAAAGGCTTTATGTACAATTTTGAAATAGTATGCTAAAATTCAACTTAAAATTGTTTTCTCACAAGACATTGGAATTGAAAATGGACGGAATATAATTAGTTATTGCTTATAATCTATGTATTTAATGTCGGAATAACAACCCCATATAAATATGAAAGAAAGAAAATAATAAATTCGCCTCGGGCCACGACCTCAGGCAGGATTCGAACCTGCGCCTCTGGATTGCCGGTCCATTGCACTACCAACTATGCTACCGAAGAAGATGTGACCAGAGTGACGAAATATTTATTCTTTATACGAAATATTTTATTTTTTATTCTTTCATACTTATATGAAATAAAATAGCATTTGTGAGTGCTAAAAAATATCCAAAAAAAAATACAACATCCCAATCTTCCCATTGTCGACTAAGGGAATAAAACAGGGGACAAGTAACAGCGACCCTGGGAGTGTACTGTGTAATTGTAATATCGTGTAGGTACTGCGCTTGCCAACACTGGATATATCCTACAGTAGACTATTAGTGACTATTATAGTAGTATACTTAAAGGTAACGATACCAGCTTACCATCAGACGATAGATACTATTATTTAAAACCTATTCACCACTTTGTTGTGTAAGCAACTTCACATTACAAAACTTATACGATCACTTTAAGCATGGTCCATGCTATAAGACTTGTAAAATAACTCTTTCTAATCAGTGTTTCGCAACGAAACTATAAAGTTTAACGGCTCTCTGGAAACACCGAGATTGTACTTTTACGAGAACATTATCAGAGTACAGAAATCAAGTGAATTTCATCTTTATAGCCAGTAATATTAATTTATGGACAGATGATAATGGCGATAGAGGGAAACAGTGGATGCGGGGGGCACAGGACCGTGGTAGATGGCGTTTAAAAGAAGAGGCCTATACTCAGCAGTGGGTAGATGTGGGCTGATATAGATAGATAGATAGATAGCCAGTAATAAAGCAAAGAGATTCATATGTTAAATCGGAGATGTTTTTGAGGAAAGATTGCGATCAGAAAAGGACTACCTTCATACAGGAGTAACGTTTTTTGAATCGAAGTTTTTAAGTTTGACGATCGAAAATTCAGTATAAGCCGTGCGTTTAAAGAAACGATTTGAAAATGGCGTCGGCTCGCTTCGTGATTGGTCCGCCTCGCATGCGTGCTCGCTCTACATAATAGAGAGTAAGCGAGAAAGCATGCGAGCGTCGGCCATTTATAGATCGTTTCTTTAGGATGTCATCCTTCCCTTTGATATAGGTAGGTAGTTAGTTCTCTGATCCTACTCATAAAACTTAACAACTGTTCCTAAGGAAAAAAAACAATTACTGCCGGCATTCAAAGTCACCAACTACGATTGGAAAGAAGCAACGCAAAATGTTGCTGCATGTAGCTATAACCCGTGCACATAAAGAAACGATCTATAAATGGCCGACGCTCGCATGCTTTCTCGCTTACTCTCTATTATGTAGAGCGAGCACGCATGCGAGGCGGACCAATCACGAAGCGAGCCGACGCCATTTTCAAATCGTTTCTTTAAACGCACGGCTTATACTGAATTTTCGATCGTCAAACTTAAAAACTTCGATTCAAAAAACGTTACTCCTGTATGAAGGTAGTCCTTTTCTGATCGCAATCTTTCCTCAAAAACATCTCCGATTTAACATATGAATCTCTTTGCTTTATTACTGGCTATCTATCTATCTATCTATATCAGCCCACATCTACCACTGCTGAGTATAGGCCTCTTCTTTTAAACGCCATCTACCACGGTCCTGTGCCCCCCGCATCCACTGTTTTCCCTCTATCGCCATTATCATCTGTCCATAAATTAATATTACTGGCTATAAAGATGAAATTCACTTGATTTCTGTACTCTGATAATGTTCTCGTAAAAGTACAATCTCGGTGTTTCCAGAGAGCCGTTAAACTTTATAGTTTCGTTGCGAAACACTGATTAGAAAGAGTTATTTTACAAGTCTTATAGCATGGACCATGCTTAAAGTGATCGTATAAGTTTTGTAATGTGAAGTTGCTTACACAACAAAGTGGTGAATAGGTTTTAAATAATAGTATCTATCGTCTGATGGTAAGCTGGTATCGTTACCTTTAAGTATACTACTATAATAGTCACTAATAGTCTACTGTAGGATATATCCAGTGTTGGCAAGCGCAGTACCTACACGATATTACAATTACACAGTACACTCCCAGGGTCGCTGTTACTTGTCCCCTGTTTTATTCCCTTAGTCGACAATGGGAAGATTGGGATGTTGTATTTTTTTTTGGATATTTTTTAGCACTCACAAATGCTATTTTATTTCATATAAGTATGAAAGAATAAAAAATAAAATATTTCGTATAAAGAATAAATATTTCGTCACTCTGGTCACATCTTCTTCGGTAGCATAGTTGGTAGTGCAATGGACCGGCAATCCAGAGGCGCAGGTTCGAATCCTGCCTGAGGTCGTGGCCCGAGGCGAATTTATTATTTTCTTTCTTTCATATTTATATGGGGTTGTTATTCCGACATTAAATACATAGATTATAAGCAATAACTAATTATATTCCGTCCATTTTCAATTCCAATGTCTTGTGAGAAAACAATTTTAAGTTGAATTTTAGCATACTATTTCAAAATTGTACATAAAGCCTTTCCGATCACTAAAATAACCATCCAGATTTTAAGTTATTTCTCTAGCGCGTTGCATAGGATAATACCAGACCATACATTTCTTTCACTTTTACTCAGGCTTAAGCTGTTACATTAAGAATGCGTCAGATGTTATCAGGTATCAAGATATACGGTCTGTTGAGCGAGAATAATCTGTATGCATCTGAAAACCGGATCGGCAGTTAGGAATTCTTAATTATTTAATAAGTATTATTCATATTAATGACAAGCTCGGTGGTGTAGTGGTTAGGGCCGCTGGCTCCTGTGCAGGAGATCGTGGTTCGAATCCGTCTCTCGTTTCCGAATTTCATTTCTACGTTTATGCGGCTCGTTTTCGGTAAAGGATTACATCATCGTGAAGAAACCTGCACACACCTACACTTGGAAATTCAAAAGTGCTGGTGCGAAGTCGACCAATCCGTACTGCACTCATGTGGTCGACTAAGGCCCGATCGAATATTAAGAAAAGGGACATAGAAACAAATCGCTTATTATTAGGTACTTGCCTTTAGCAAACATCGCTTATTATTAGGTACTTGCCTTTAGCAAACATCGCTTATTATTAGTTACTTGCCTTTAGCAAACATCGCTTATTATTAGGTCTTCTAGCCTTTAGCAAACTCCCATCAAATTTATGAAAAGGGATCACAGACTATTCACACATAATAATTATTTGTTAGTGAAATTCAGTGTTGGTACACAAAACATATCTTTGAATGCGTAACTAATTAAGCCTTGGCATATATTTACATACAATACACGCTGAAAATCCTCCTTATTGTAAACATTTCACAACTCGGAGAAAGCGTTGGCAGAGAAACTGCGAGGATGAAGCGATTGTAATAATAATAAATTATAACAATAAAAGCGTGCGGATGTAAGTCTGTTTGTTGTTACGCAATGAGGTCAATTCGGCGTTGTAAATGACACGACTCAAAAGACTGAAGAGAGAAAGACAGAAGATAGAATATGAAAAGGGCTTATGGACTTCCTTCTCTATGATACCCCTATGGCAGATCTTTTAATCACCGGTCAGACTATAACTAATGTAAATACAAACCTGTCATTTTCTATCATGAGAGAACAGAAAGGGATGGCAATAATTTAAGTTCAGATTTAGTTAAATCGTGTTCTTACCGAATCGATAGCGTTGTGTTGTGAATTAGTCTCGTCTCGCAGACTGATTAAATGATAAGTCATTGGCGCCTATATTACCTCTGTGGTGTTTTGGTTTTAGCCCTGGGTTCTAGGTTCCATTTTCTGAGGGGCAATAAATTTTAAATTTGACTATGAATTTGTCCCATTATAAGGTCCCATCCGACCTGATAACCCACAGGTTACCAGGTCGAATGGGACCTCATACAGGAAGAAAAGCAAGCAATAAAAAATCTTACTAATATCTTCCATACTAGACTGGGATCGATACAAATACTATTATCTGCTACTATTCTCGGGCAAAATTTAAAAACCAGTGCCTAAATGTAACCGAAGATGTATCGATCGTGTTAAGCAAAAGACCACACATATTGCCTGATATTATGTATATTCATCATTTATTTAAGAGTGCAGCTCTTGTCGGTCGAGTATATGAAGCGAACGCCAGCTCTCTCTGCATTCTGCCTTCTCTTTGACTGCCTATTACGATTAGACCTTAATCTTTTCCTTCACTTGATCAATATCACTTATTCTTGGCCTTCCCCTTCCTCTCCTTCCTTCTATCTTTCCTCCAATAATCGTCTTTAATAACTGGTCAGTTAATTTTTTGTTAACTTTTTATGAAAATTAATTAATGTAAGTTTAATTCCATTTAATAAACAAAAACACTACAGTTTTCCTATTTTATTACTTTGCCCAAGATAAGGCGGGCATTATTCATAATGGCCGGGAAAAGTGATTAATTTTGCCGTTTTAATCACATTGCCCATATGGGTCGGGCATTATGAATACAGACCGGCCGTTATTAATAGTGCCCGGACTTAAAATGTCCGTAACATGTATGAATGGAATGCATTGAAATAATTTGTTCAGCAAGGAAGTGCACAGTAGTAAGGTCAAGAGCTCGCGAAGTGCGTTTGGCCTTTAATACAAATACTTCAATAGATTTCCTGATTTATTTTTCCGTTGTACGTGTTTTTTCGTATGTAATTTTTGCCAGAAATAGGAAATATTGCAACGTATTAACCTACTTACATTAAGAACTATGCTACAAACAAACTCTTTGGGTGCTACGGAAATTAAATCTGTAAATTTTATCGCTTAAAACATAAACATACTACTCGTAATTCGTATTCTTTGAAAGAAATCGTCAAAAAACTAGTTTTTATAAAACCTGTCCTGATTCATAAATATTTTGTATATATTTTCCTGTGTATTTTCATTTCCATCCTCTCTCCGGCTCTCTCAGGCTCTCGATCCGGAGGGAACACAACGTTGATATTTGTCACTTTATCACTTTGTGAAATTGTCGCCAATTTGGTTAGGATAATGCAGGCTGAATCCACTAATTGTCCGTAAGAAAAAAGGTTCTGAGTTTCGAACACGTTCAGCCGTCGGTCACGGTTGCTGTCTTTGTTGGTGTTTGTTACACAAACCATGTCAGAAGCCTATTAGCTTTTACTACTTAGTAAGCGGTTAAAAACTCTTTGACACCAGAGTTCTTTGGGTCATTTATCAGCTAAAAAACCACACAGGTACTGGTAATTTCTGCCAGCTTACGTACCTACGGAAACGAGACTGCCTGCACCTTATACGAGTACAGAGATTTCCATTTCACTATTAGATTATCTTCCGTCTAGCTTCCTCGTTACTTTGCCCACGTAATCGAAAAGAGAGCGTTGGCGCCAGACGGCTTGAAGCAATTTGTTATACATTTATAACTGTGTCAGTTTATTATAAATATCTTTATAATTAACACAATTGTCATTGCATAATACAACATAACGCCGTATTTTTCCGTACAAAATAACAGCATAATATTAATAGTGTTGTAGTAGTTGCCGGAACTTGCTATCGATAATCTGATTTCGAAAAATACTGACGGCAAAAGGGATTCTAGGGGTTACAGTGCATTGTAATTTAGGCAATGGGCTGACAACCTATCAATATAGCGATACATATTACAATCTAAAATTGCCTTCAATATTTGTCAGGCGCGTTTTACTAGGCCTTTTATGCTCTGCCTATCCCGTAAGGTAAAAATAACCACAGTATACAAAATAACAAATACTGTTCGCTGAATTCATAAATTCAACCACATAATAAAATTCATAATCTACACCGTTTACGTCGCCATGCAGAAACCTAACGTCTTTTTGATACCCTGCTGCCGTTGAACTTTTGTCCCTATTATATTTTCTAGTTTTGTTTTGAAATTAAAACCATTAGCAAAATATCGACAATCCTAGCTATTATTTTCTAGTATCGGGTCTAAATATGGTTTATTTTGGATAGGTACCTAAACCCCTAAACCTAAATGCTAATATTAATTTTTATAAACCGTGCTTAGACCCGTTACCATAAATGTATTGTTTCACATTGTTTATGGCGTCTCACGGTGATTTTACCCGAGCCATTGCTGGGTACATCCGAATGAACTGAACCATAAAATAATGTGTACAAAGTGCAAAAGTCTTAAACAAATTCCTAGCTATGGTAAAACTATCGATACTCTATCTCTCTTGCAGACTATCGATTCCCAACACTATAACATACATTTCCTTACGTAAGGTGACTCAGTTACTTTTGCATATTAATATTGTCGAAACCGGTCCACTGGTAAACTCTGCTAACTACTTTAGAAAGGAAGAGATAGAGCGCGTCCAAGTTAATACTAGGTTTGTAAGTTAAGTATTTTTCGAACAATAATTTAAAAAAATGAGAAAAGATTTTTGGAAGTAGGTACCTATATTATTTACCTAAATAAACTTAGAATCACCTATAGTACGGCGGTTAGCCGAAAAAGCTTGCACTCTCGCGTGATGGGATGAATGGGTCTCAGACTAGTTGTACCTACACATCCTAAGATAACTTTTGAGATATGTTGCCCTGGTGGGTACACTCTATGGGTCTGCAGGCAGGGTCGGTTAGGTTACTATAGGAGCAATTACAGTATTTTAATGATATAGGAGTGGTGCTCGAACAAAGTTTGGAGCACACCCTGGTCAGATTCACATCGTGGTGAAAAAAATCCAAAATGCCGGAAAACAAGATGGCCGCCATACAAAATAAAAAGTCAGATATCTCCTAAACGATGAGAGATAGATGGAGAGTGCTCGAATAAATGTTATAGGAAATGATAGTGGGTAACTTTCGGTGATCACGAAAATCCAAGATGGCGGATCCAAAATGGCGCCTGATAAAAAAAATGCTCCGATCAGGCTGCAATTTGGTTGTTGAGAGGTTATTGAAGTACTAATTCGATATTTATAGTTCGTTTTTCAAATCCACCGTTTTCCAAGATGGCTGCCATACAAGGGTTTTTGTATCAAGAATTAAACAAAACCCAATAGGCTTAGATCACTAAGGCCCGTATTTATAAACAGCTCTCAAGTGTGACAGCGAGTTTGAGTTCGTATCAGAAATGTCATTTCAGTACAAAACGATATGTCAAATCCATATACTTAATATTGATCTCAATCTTGAGATCGCTTTATAAATACGAACCTAGACAACACAGAGGCAGTTATTTCGTAACTCAATTTACATATTTCTAAAATAACAATAATAAACAAATCTATTTTTGTATCGTAGCTTAAGCAACACAATATTAAGGATTCTATAGCGGAAACGATTCGCAAGCATATCGATGTAATCCGCCGATCGAAGTAAATAAATATTGTGAATGTCGTGAGTTGCATCGGAAAAGGTCTAGTGGTTTTGTATTCTGGGAGAGATTTGATTAGGTTGATGTTTTGATCACAAGCGCGGCGAGAGCGATTATGATAAAAAATTATAAAACTTAAATTAGAGCATTTTTTCTTTCAAATGGGTATTATTTTTTCAACCCCGAAGCCACATACATAAGTAAAAAATTATGAAAAAATTGGTCCCCGCGCATGTAAAATGTGCTAAATGTGAAAATTTATTTATTTTAATATAATTCTACCTATGTGTATTTTTTGCAGAAAAAAATTCTGTTTCATAGGTAAGTTCTAGCCCTGTAATTGAGTGAGAATGAGCAATTTTTAATTTTTTTGGTACATAGATTTTAAGTTGATATTTCGCTCAACATCATCTAACAGAATCTTATTCTGTGTTGGTTGGTACTCTTGGTACTTCCTAGTGTTTATACAACAAGGCAGTCGGTCGTACAAAAAAGATTTATTCAAAATGAATTACCCAAATAACTTGTTTACTTATTCTCAAGCTGTAGTTCTCTAGAATACAAAATATTTTATACGGAATTAATAAAATATTCAAATTGAATAAAGAAAGAGCAATTTCATCGAACTTTTTATATTATTTGTCTACAGTTTTTTTTTTCTCTCGAATGATTAAACCATAATCAGTTATTTCATCAAGGGAGCCTACCACCGCTTTGTTTGTTGGGATCATTCAGCCGGACCGTTGCCGTTGCCCGGGGTGGACCACTAGGGAGGTAGATCCCATCACATCCCATCCACCCAGTTCATGGATCGTTGGTCCTTGTTGAGGAAACTTACGTAAATATTGGAACAAAATAAATAAATCTTATTCTTATTTAAATGTCATACGGTGCTATTTGGTTCCAAACTAATAAAACCTTTCACATAGAACTATGATTCATCATCTTCATCTCCCTACCTTTTTCCCGTATTTCACGAGATCGGCTATCTACCAGCTGGGCTGGTCACTAACCTGGCAAAAGCCTCATCTAGATTTAAGTCTGGTTTCCCTTGTGCGTTACGGATGTCAGATGGAAGTCGCTGTGTGTTAGAATTATCCTTGTTCAATCCCCTAGATTAGGTAGTCGACTTAGTGAAATTCGGGTAAAGGATATAATATTTTTCTTCATTAGTTATAATTATAACTACGTGCCTTAAAAAAGATGTCATCATCTGTGGTCATCATGGAGATTGCCCTATTTAATTTTGTTTAATTTATTTAATATGTACATTTATTTTATTTTATTTATGTTTACACGCAGTTCATCCTGTCGTTACCTTATCTCATGTACCTTGTTTATTATTCCAGGCAAGACTCTGCTGGCGCAAACGATCGCCCAATGCCTGGACGTGCCGTTCGCTATCTGCGACTGTACTACGCTCACTCAGGCCGGATATGTCGGAGAGGATATTGAATCAGTTATCGCTAAACTACTGCAAGACGCCAACTTCAAGTGAGTGTTGTAGTACTAGGTTATTGCCCTGAAGTTAGCTACAGGTAGCTGTCACGTGGAACAATGGTCGCCCAATGCCTTTACGTGCCGTTTGCCATCTGCGACTGTACAACGCTCACTCAGGCCGGATATGACGGAGAGATTATTGAATCGGTTCTCGCTAAACTACTGCAAGACGCCAACTTCAAGTAAGTCTACTAACTTGAAGTTGGCGTCTTTTTCCTCTTGAATCTAGTAGAAACTGGAGATTTTGAGCCGACCGTAGAACCCAGCTCTTCAACAAGTCTCGAAAGCATTGTCATTCCCACACGGCAAAGGAAGACAGCAAGCTGCTTGGCGCCAGAATCTGGCAGGAGAGACACAAACATGCGGACAGCCCGTCGCGGGGCCTACCACTGCTTATGTGGAATCATTCAGCAGGATAGCTTGTGGTGTTTGCCCGTGTGGACCGCTAGAATAAAAATCTTATACCTCCAATCGTGTTACTTGTAAGCGTACATAGTTCAAAACTTTACTAAACAGTTTGAAAGCAACGCTGAGACAAGCGTAGTAACTCCAAAGTTGACTTCATATCCACGCGTGCCGTACGGTCTAATTCGCTGGTCGCTGGGGGTGTTGCTTTATTTTATAATCATCTTATATAGACCCTTTACGCAGTTTGCCGCTTCTATCTAAATATGCCACTCAGTAACAGATTGTATTGTTTTTTCCAGCGTGGAGCGCGCTCAGACCGGCATAGTTTTCTTAGACGAGGTGGACAAGATCGGTGCTGTCCCCGGCATACATCAGCTGCGAGATGTTGGTGGTATGTAACAATAGTAATTAATATTTTGTCAACCCACCTAATAATTTGCATTTTATTGAGTCTGCCGCTGAATTTCACGACAAACTTCCAAAAATTTTGCATTAGGGTGCGACGATCATCATTCGGCAACGGAATATCATTTACTATCCCAACTTATCTATAAGAGACGTGAACCAAACGATAGCGCGTTTCAGTTTTCTCCCAGCGCCATCTATGACGTTTAGTGTGCATTTTCTCGAGTCACATGCCATTGGGAACACGTGGTCGACTAAGGCCCGCCCTTTTCAGGACTATTTATTATTCTGTTCTGTGCAAGCTTGTGCGCCTTGGTATAATATACAATACGTCCCCACGCAAGGCGCACAAGCTGATTTTATGAGCTGATGATGAATGGTAAATGAACATGTCATTGGTCTTGTCTTGATACACAGAAAGGGTGTGAATAAATTGACGATGTACTGAAAACTGGAAGGAGTTGCTCGCTCAATCAACAAAACTTAAAACTTGGCAGTATGTGCTTTGTATCATTTGCCTCTTTTATATTTTCAAGTAAAAAATAAGGTAAAATCAATCATCATGTCCGCGAATTTTTTCGTTCATTCATTTATTTAACTTATTTAATTAAAATTAATTATTAGTGTTTTTGATGTACTGTCATAGCATGTATTTTGTATGTGTTATGTTCGGATGGATGAGGACACTTCAAATGTTCTTAAGATATCTTCTCATGTAAGTGATATCATTCTTTGTATTACAAGGATTTTTAACTATTTATGTATTTTCCTCATAGGTGTAGTGTAAAGCACAATGTATAACGCGGAAGAAAATGCGATTTCCAACTCGTGTGTATATCGAGGCCCTCAGCTGCGGGCCTCAAACTACACCCTCGTCGGGAATCGGTCATGTTCTCCCCTCGATAAACAATGTACTATTAAAGTCCTGCCCATTGGGGAGAGTAGGAGGATTGACAAGCGTATTGTAAATGATAATATTCGTAGTCGTAGGGCAACATTCTAGTCTTGTCTAGCCGTTAATATTCAAACGGCTGTTGCCCCTATCTTGTATTTTTTTCCTTCGATTTCTACGATACTATCCCGGAAGACATAGATGGTGATACTAGGGTGAAAAGATTTCGGGGGTGATACGCTATTTGACTACTAATCAAATCAGCAACTCTTTATGAAATGTAAAAACGATTTTTTTGTATTAAAATACAGGCTTATGACGTCACTGGCTTGTAAATATTGACTACTCAAATCAATAACTTCTATATTTTTAACTCGATTATTAAATCGAAATATGCATTTTTTCATTAAATGATGAATGAGATCCACAGTATTTTAGCCATAACGTTTTGAATTTTTTTAAGCCACCCAGTCAACATGCCTATTAAATTAGATATTATTGCGTAGGCCTCTTTACAAAGTGACAATAAAACCCGACTAATGTCTTTTATTTCAGGCGAGGGCGTGCAACAGGGCATGCTGAAGATGCTAGAAGGCGCCGTAGTGTCTGTTCCGGAACGAAACTCGCGCAAACTTCGAGGCGACGCCGTGCAAGTCGATACGACTAACATACTCTTCGTGGCTAGCGGCGCTTACAACGGTCTTGACAGGTTAGTTCACGTCTTTTGTAGATAGATGGCGGCACAGGTGGTTGAACACAGGTGGAAGGTGCCATAGTGTCAGTTCCCGAACGAAACTCGCGCAAACTTCGAGGCGACGTGTTGCAGGTCGATACGAATAACATAGGTACTCTTCGTGGCTAGCGGCGCATACAACGGTCTTGACAGGTTAGTTCACGTATGAAGTCAATAGATGGCGTGACTGGACTTGGTAGCTGTCGATAGATGTCACTGTGAGCGAAACTTGCGCAAACTCTCTTTCTTCCTCCCTTTTTTTTTCGTAATATTATCAGATGATATTGTAACGAAAGTGCGCAAACAACTGTATTGCTTTTATCTAAAGAATGTCAATATTTATCTTGATAATGATGTTTTGCGAATTGATAAAACAGCTTGCAACACATATTTACTGTATAATTGAGTCGTATATTCTTCTTCCGTTTTCCCGCTGATTAAGGAGGGAAGTACTCTAAATCGGGCTAAACACGGTCCGGCATTTCATTTTGTTATGATAGTTAATAGTTGAATTTTCAATAAATCTATATATGGTTAGCTTCTCTAAAATATGGAGAACAACTAGATTCATAGATATAACATAAAAATACTACGATTACACTAGGAAAATCATCAGAAATATAATGAACAACTTGCGTCTCAATGCCGAATTTCAACAACTGTGACATTTCTATGAGCTTAGAAACAGCAAATGTTATATCGAATTCACCGTACATCATAATCAACTCTGTTTTTCAATACTTTTTGTGTACATTCAGATATATGAAATCGGCTTGAAACAGCCCCATGCTAGAAAAGGACAGAGCGCGCATGCTGTCATTGGTTTGAAAGGGACAGTTGCCGCGAGCACATAGACCCTTAAGAGGCTACCCTGAGCCAAGTGGCGCCCTCATCAGTCAAAAAATCATAATCCACTGAAAACACAATCAATCGAAAATCCGGTACGGCGAATTGAAGTTAAAGCAAAGAAGATAATTTAGAACATCATAAACTTGAAATTCATAGTTCCTGGTAGTAACAGAAAGAAAATTTGCGAAAAACGGCCACTTTTAGCACTTTTGCTATCTGTAACTGCTGTAAACACTGAATCATAAGTTTATGATGTTCTAAATTATCTTCTTTGCTTTAACTTCAATTCGCCGTACCGGATTTTCGATTGATTGTGTTTTCAGTGGATTATGATTTTTTGACTGATGAGGGCGCCACTTGGCTCAGGGTAGCCTCTTAATGCTGGGGTCAGCTTTCCGACTTTTTCTATTCCTCTTTGCCGGGGTGTTCGGGCATCCGCTATTGTAAGATCGTTTTCTTCCATATCCGCTTTCACGAACTCTAGCCAGCGCTATTTCGGTCTGTTGCGTGATCTAAATATAAACTTATTTTTAACTTGCAAGTTAATTACTTAATTTGTGTATTTCTACCACCCACAGACTAGTCCAACGTCGCAACAATGAGAAGTACCTCGGTTTCGGCGCGTGGGACTCCCGCTCGGGCCGGCGCGCCGCCGTCGCCGCCGCCGCCGCCGACGCCAGCCCTTTAGACTCCGCTACTGCTGAGAATGAGGAGAGGGACGCTTGGCTGAGGAAGGTGCAGGCTAGGGATCTCATCGACTTCGGAATGATACCGGCAAGTTCATATTGCGAACTGTTTTACCGACATCTGTCTCGATCTAAACATATGTCGGTAAAACAGACACAGATGGCGATAAAACAGAATGAGGATAAAAATGCAAAGCTAATTGCAGATGGCGCCACCAGCGAGTGTTCCAAAAGAGACCAATGAGAAGACGCAAAAACTGATATTGACAGATTACTGACCAATCACAGGAAAAAGGAACACTCGCTGGTGGCGCCATTTAGTTCCCAGTTTTTATCCCCATTCATATGGGGGTCAAGTAGAAACAAAAGTATTGAAAAACAGAGTTGATTATGATGTACGGTGAATTCGATATAACATTTGCTGTTTCTAAGCTCATAGAAATGTCACAGTTGTTGAAATTCGGCATTGAGACGCAAGTTGTTCATTATATTTCTGATGATTTTCCTAGTGTAATCGTAGTATTTTTATGTTATATCTATGAATCTAGTTGTTCTCCATATTTTAGAGAAGCTAACCATATATAGATTTATTGAAAATTCAACTATTAACTATCATAACAAAATGAAATGCCGGACCGTGTTTAGCCCGATTTAGAGTACTTCCCTCCTTAATCAGCGGGAAAACGGAAGAAGAATATACGACTCAATTATACAGTAAATATGTGTTGCAAGCTGTTTTATCAATTCGCAAAACATCATTATCAAGATAAATATTGACATTCTTTAGATAAAAGCAATACAGTTGTTTGCGCACTTTCGTTACAATATCATCTGATAATATTACGAAAAAAAAAGGGAGGAAGAAAGAGAGTTTGCGCAAGTTTCGCTCACAGTGACATCTATCGACAGCTACCAAGTCCAGTCACGCCATCTATTGACTTCATACGTGAACTAACCTGTCAAGACCGTTGTATGCGCCGCTAGCCACGAAGAGTACCTATGTTATTCGTATCGACCTGCAACACGTCGCCTCGAAGTTTGCGCGAGTTTCGTTCGGGAACTGACACTATGGCACCTTCCACCTGTGTTCAACCACCTGTGCCGCCATCTATCTACAAAAGACGTGAACTAACCTGTCAAGACCGTTGTAAGCGCCGCTAGCCACGAAGAGTATGTTAGTCGTATCGACTTGCACGGCGTCGCCTCGAAGTTTGCGCGAGTTTCGTTCCGGAACAGACACTACGGCGCCTTCTAGCATCTTCAGCATGCCCTGTTGCACGCCCTCGCCTGAAATAAAAGACATTAGTCGGGTTTTATTGTCACTTTGTAAAGAGGGCCTACGCAATAATATCTAATTTAATAGGCATGTTGACTGGGTGGCTTAAAAAAATTCAAAACGTTATGGCTAAAATACTGTGGATCTCATTCATCATTTAATGAAAAAATGCATATTTCGATTTAATAATCGAGTTAAAAATATAGAAGTTATTGATTTGAGTAGTCAATATTTACAAGCCAGTGACGTCATAAGCCTGTATTTTAATACAAAAAAATCGTTTTTACATTTCATAAAGAGTTGCTGATTTGATTAGTAGTCAAATAGCGTATCACCCCCGAAATCTTTTCACCCTAGTATCACCATCTATGTCTTCCGGGATAGTATCGTAGAAATCGAAGGAAAAAATACAAGATAGGGGCAACAGCCGTTTGAATATTAACGGCTAGACAAGACTAGAATGTTGCCCTACGACTACGAATATTATCATTTACAATACGCTTGTCAATCCTCCTACTCTCCCCATGGGCAGGACTTTAATAGTACATTGTTTATCGAGGGGAGAACATGACCGATTCCCGACGAGGGTGTAGTTTGAGGCCCGCAGCTGAGGGCCTCGATATACACACGAGTTGGAAATCGCATTTTCTTCCGCGTTATACATTGTGCTTTACACTACACCTATGAGGAAAATACATAAATAGTTAAAAATCCTTGTAATACAAAGAATGATATCACTTACATGAGAAGATATCTTAAGAACATTTGAAGTGTCCTCATCCATCCGAACATAACACATACAAAATACATGCTATGACAGTACATCAAAAACACTAATAATTAATTTTAATTAAATAAGTTAAATAAATGAATGAACGAAAAAATTCGCGGACATGATGATTGATTTTACCTTATTTTTTACTTGAAAATATAAAAGAGGCAAATGATACAAAGCACATACTGCCAAGTTTTAAGTTTTGTTGATTGAGCGAGCAACTCCTTCCAGTTTTCAGTACATCGTCAATTTATTCACACCCTTTCTGTGTATCAAGACAAGACCAATGACATGTTCATTTACCATTCATCATCAGCTCATAAAATCAGCTTGTGCGCCTTGGTGGGGACGTATTGTATATTATACCAAGGCGCACAAGCTTGCACAGAACAGAATAATAAATAGTCCTGAAAAGGGCGGGCCTTAGTCGACCACGTGTTCCCAATGGCATGTGACTCGAGAAAATGCACACTAAACGTCATAGATGGCGCTGGGAGAAAACTGAAACGCGCTATCGTTTGGTTCACGTCTCTTATAGATAAGTTGGGATAGTAAATGATATTCCGTTGCCGAATGATGATCGTCGCACCCTAATGCAAAATTTTTGGAAGTTTGTCGTGAAATTCAGCGGCAGACTCAATAAAATGCAAATTATTAGGTGGGTTGACAAAATATTAATTACTATTGTTACATACCACCAACATCTCGCAGCTGATGTATGCCGGGGACAGCACCGATCTTGTCCACCTCGTCTAAGAAAAACTATGCCGGTCTGAGCGCGCTCCACGCTGGAAAAAACAATACAATCTGTTACTGAGTGGCATATTTAGATAGAAGCGGCAAACTGCGTAAAGGGTCTATATAAGATGATTATAAAATAAAGCAACACCCCCAGCGACCAGCGAATTAGACCGTACGGCACGCGTGGATATGAAGTCAACTTTGGAGTTACTACGCTTGTCTCAGCGTTGCTTTCAAACTGTTTAGTAAAGTTTTGAACTATGTACGCTTACAAGTAACACGATTGGAGGTATAAGATTTTTATTCTAGCGGTCCACACGGGCAAACACCACAAGCTATCCTGCTGAATGATTCCACATAAGCAGTGGTAGGCCCCGCGACGGGCTGTCCGCATGTTTGTGTCTCTCCTGCCAGATTCTGGCGCCAAGCAGCTTGCTGTCTTCCTTTGCCGTGTGGGAATGACAATGCTTTCGAGACTTGTTGAAGAGCTGGGTTCTACGGTCGGCTCAAAATCTCCAGTTTCTACTAGATTCAAGAGGAAAAAGACGCCAACTTCAAGTTAGTAGACTTACTTGAAGTTGGCGTCTTGCAGTAGTTTAGCGAGAACCGATTCAATAATCTCTCCGTCATATCCGGCCTGAGTGAGCGTTGTACAGTCGCAGATGGCAAACGGCACGTAAAGGCATTGGGCGACCATTGTTCCACGTGACAGCTACCTGTAGCTAACTTCAGGGCAATAACCTAGTACTACAACACTCACTTGAAGTTGGCGTCTTGCAGTAGTTTAGCGATAACTGATTCAATATCCTCTCCGACATATCCGGCCTGAGTGAGCGTAGTACAGTCGCAGATAGCGAACGGCACGTCCAGGCATT
>JARACY010006054.1:0-19106 GCA_029255725.1 Scrobipalpa atriplicella
TAGCGAGACTGTTATTCTGGATCACTGCCTGGACAAACTGCCTTTCCTAAACCTTCCATGACTGATCGAACCGATGAACCCTGGTAGCTATAGTAATCTGCTTTAAAGATTATGATTACCACTATCTCAGACAGCAATTAATCCGACGGCTTGAATATCCTCCAAAGTATGGAATCACAGTGATTTATAATCTTAAAGTACTCCCTTGTAGGAATTGAACCTACGAGCCTAAGACCCTAACCCCAATACTCAAATGACTGCACCACTGAGGCAGCTAGCGAGAGTGTTAATCTAGATTGACTAGTCTGACAAACTGCCTATCCTATTCCCAGGCAAGACTGTGACAGCTTTTACGTAATGGAATGAAAGCTATATGGTGGAAACCGCACTGGCTGGATAAACTTGACCGCTTGCTTTCACTAGACCTGTCGGTGCCTATTCAGAGTGGCAGGTTGCCTTTATGAATTGGATTGGAGTGACAAGTTAGAGTCGAATGAATACTATTGGAAACCATATGTGAGATTTTAACAAAATTCTTTCAAGCATAACTCATATTAGCTTATATTAGGAAATCTAGAATTCCAGAAAATAAATGCATTTCTAATACTTTATTACAATTATTTTATTGGTTGCAATTCAGTACCAAGAAGGGCGTGCGTGCAGTACTTACAGAGATATAAGGATGAGAAAAAAAACTCAAATAGTTAATAGTATTAGATGAAAAACTCTGTTGTCTAACAATGAATTCCACATAACTACATGTAATTATGGTTCTACTGCGATGTTTTAGATAAACAAGCAAAACCAGTCAGGTCTCTCAGGAGAAAGTCCTAGGTCAATAGCCATTGCCGACAAGATAATTTCAGCTAGATTATCAGACAGTTTCACCGTGGGATTACCATTGTTAATCTTACTTACAATCTGATCTATGTAATTATTGTGTCTATTCTATAGTGATTAAAAAATGACAAGATGTATCAAAGATTAACTTTGGCAAAGATCTTTGAAATAACTTATTCAATCCATGTTGCACTGACATGACATATTGTTTTCGATTTTTGCTCTACACCGCAATGAAGTACAAATACGTATGTTGAACAAAATGATTTATTTATTACATAGTAAAGATATGAAATGCATACTACGAATTTCCGTGTAATTGCGTGCAAAACAGGTAAAAATCTGTCAGAAAAATATAATCGCAAGCGCATTTAGCAGTGCTATGTAATTGCTCACATGAAATAGTACAGTAATTGCTTCTGGTGGCAAAAAATCGGCCATTTCTCGGTTCGTGATAAACGCTCTAGCGTGAGAAGGAACGGTTTGTGGAAATCGTTCGATAAAACTGTGTCTTTGAATTCCTGAGTTTGATAGAAACTGCATTCATTTTATCGCAATGAATTGTTCTATACCAAGAATGTTTCGATGCCAAAAGATATTTAAGCAAAAAGATATTTTTTTATGTCCTGGCTGTTATAACCGAAAAATATTGTTAGATCGCCTTTAAATCTGACAACTAAAAGAAAGAAAATAAAAAAAAGAAGAAACTTATATGGCTTTTGCATAAGATCTTTTTCAGCAAATACTGCCAGTAGTAGTGTTATCAGAGTATTTTCAAAATAAATTAAAGAAGTTTCTATACTACGGATGAGCTTAATAAAACTCAAAATTTTTACGTGACTCACTCTCACGATACTCTTTCAATTAGATGAACGTAACAATTTCCATTTAGAAGTAGGTATTACAATAAATAAATTGGTTAGTTATACTTTTCTCACCGATACCATGCAATTAAACAATCAACTCCTCCCAAATAATTTGCTAAAATGACTCAGAAATGATACCTAGTTCCGGATGTTGTCACAGTTTATGTAACTTTTGATTTACAACTAAGTTGATATCAAGTAATTTACAACTTCCGTGGTAAATACTCGTAAATGTACAGTACATATTATTTAGTACGTACGAAACGTTCAGTTTTTCCTGATACTAAGGCCCGTATTTATAAACAGCTCTCGAGAGTGACAGCGAGTGTGAGTTCTAATCAGAAATGTCATTTCAGTACAAAACGATCTGTCAAATCAATACTTAAAATTGATCTTAATCTTGAGTTCGCTTTATAAATACGAGCCTAAAACAATATTTTTAAGTGACAAAATAGTGTAACTGTTTATTAGCATGTGCTGGTAATTAACTAAAAACTTTCAAAAAATGTCAAAGAACTTAATCAAATTTAATGTTTTTAATATTAAAAAAACCTCAAAATTATTTTATTCATATTAATTTTATCACGTTTTGTATGAGTTCTTCCGCTTTTATTTTCCGACCTTGGTGACAAGTTGTTTTGCCTTGAGGTCACTTTAAATTTAAATGTCTAGGTCGCAGCTCCGGTTTTCTGTTTACAAACACTAAATACACCTGCTGGTATCTTTTTCCTTTTATCTCGTTTGATGCGACTAATTAAAATAAAAGTTGAAGTAAGTTTGGGCTATCATAGACGCCATAAAAAAAGTGTTGTCTTTGGAGAAAAGAATAATATGCATAACTCAAATTATTATTGCATAATGCATTAATAAGATTCTTGGGAAATACTAAGAAAAATAAAATTAACAACAGCTGTATCGTGTGCTTCCATGCTGGACTGGGAGTGAGAGAAAAACATAGAATGTGCCAGCTGCATATCATCCCGCGCATGCTGTAAAAATCAGCTAAGGGATTCGAGGATTTCAGTATTGTAATTTTTTTACACTATAGCAATATACAGATCCATCTGGAATAACCCTCAAAACTTGTCAGACGTGGCGAATCGACCTTTGATTAGGTAGTTTACGCTCTGCCTACCCCATTAGGGATCAAGGCGTGAATATATGTATGTATGTATCGTGTGGCTCCTATACCTAAGTATCTAATTCTACTGCATTATTTTTCTAACTTCAACTTGTAGGTATTACTCATAAACTTACGAGTAAGTTTTATTTGTTCAGCTGCTTTATTACCATACATAACCTAAACCATGAAGGTGACAACAATTTATCCAACTCAATAGAGAGACCGTAGAACACAGAAAGCGAAAATCAATTTACTTCACGTGGTCGCTCCACCATAACTCCATTATATCCACCGCGGTAGCATGCTAGCATGTCACGGGTATGTCACCACCATGACAGAATGGAAACCGAAGGTCAAAGTAAATTGCCTAGCCACAAATAGCCATGACTATTTTGACACGCTGTCAAAACATACAATAGTCGTGTCTGCATTAATTAATTGCTTTGTAAACTCAATGTTTGGACTTGTATGTCAAAATAATAGTTAAAATCTGATACAAATAAATTATTTGCGTCCACTTTCACTGCGAAATGTGTTTTCGAAGAACAAGTAAGCAAATTCATTTACGATTAAATATGATGCAAGTGTTTTATAATTTTGTATAACATCTGTTAAAAGTCATTGTTTTGTTTCTGCTTTATTGTATTTTTTAAATTTATTTTACGAAAAAGCCAGAGAGCGGATTTCAGCAATAGGCTGGGAAAACGATAGGCAGAAAAAGTAGAGATTTCTACAAAGCCCTATATAAGCATTCGAAGAAGAAACCGTAACCAATATCAATACCAATCCGCATCATTACTAGCAAAAGAGGCTCAAGTCAAAGGTCGCGGCATTTTCCTGAGCTTTTCTCTATCGAGATGCACCTACAACGTCTCACTATAAACCAGTTTATAATGAGCTCTAACAAAACGTGATTTTGCTTTCGTTTCCCACAGTTAATAGACGGGTTTCGCTGCAGTAGAAATGTCAGGGGTCATGCTAGAGTAGTCAAAGGACAGAGACGGATTTCAAATGCTTAGTGCCCCATGTTCACGTTACTCTTGACGAAAACTTCTTTTTTTCACAATACTTAATCGTAGTGAAGGAACGTTGAAAATGATTTGATTATAATGTGGCATGAATTTTTTATACAACATTAAAAAACCTATTCTCCCATCCCATCTATAAATTGGTTCTAAAAATTAGGAAAGTTGTCAATAAGGTAGAGTTTTGACGTAAACCACTTAACCGTGTTAAATAAATTGTTACATAATGACCCTATAAATAATTTCCTAGTCCACAATAGGCTACGTGGCCTCACATCTCGCCCACAACCAAATACGTGTCTGCAAGAAAACCGGACTCACCGTTCGCCCCTCCAAGCCGCCTGCGCACGAAGTTTCGCGTTGGTCTCTCATTCCGCGCGCCGGAGCTGTTCAAAGATGGCCGCCGCGACCGTTTCCCGCCATTTTCCTCTTTTCCCGGGATTTCTTTGCCCTCAGGACTCGGGGTGCGTTCTGGAGTTTCCGTCGTCGTTCGGGACTTGAAGTTGGTTCGCTTGTACTTGGATGTGACGGTTTCAACTTCTGGATTTTCATCTGGAGCTGCTGTGGCTTTTGTGCGCCGGAGGAAGTTTCGCTTGTGTGCCTGTGGGACAAAAAGATACTGGTGAGTACATTATTTTTTGTATTGCTTTAATAGATTAGGAAGTCTCTCTTTCTTTTGGGTTTTTTTATTTTATTCAGGGATTTGCAACTTGATTTAAAAAATATCAATGTAAGAAAACTTGTCAACTTTATTTAGGAATAAGAACTGAAGAAAGAAAGAGATGCAATCTGATAATAATTAGTATTTTAACTCTTAAAGTTTGTCTTGGATTTAGGTAATTGATTATTAATCAAATATACAAAGCTGAACAATTTCATTGATTAATCTTGTAGTCATATTTATTCATTCATATTACAAATCTTAGATAATCTACAAACATATAATTATGCGAGTAGGAAACGATTTAACTAATACATTATTCATAAATAGCTCAGTAGGTATAGTTACTATGAGATTAAAATTAATATTTATTGAATGATTTACACAATATTTTGAATGACTACGACTTTTGCTAAATTATTTCAAAAAAATATTTATTATGTACTAGATATAGATATTGTACGTGTAACATCAATGTTGATTATATTTTTTATAGAAATAGTACCTATTATTTCAATAAAACAATTGGAATTGAGTTATAAATTTTATTTAATGTTTTTCTTTAATTAGGATACCAATTAAAATAATAGAGTCACGATTGTGCAATCCTGATTTCATAATAAATAAAATACAAATTTCATAGATAAAAAAGTACAGGTAAAATCTGTAACAGATAAATGCTTAATAAATCATAGAGGTGCGTGTAAGCGAGATTATTATAATTTTATACTATTTTATTCCTAAGGAAATAAATAAAAACTTCTGTAAAATCGATAAATTTTAATCAGTTCTAAGATAACATGTCTTTGACATTCCATATCATATTTTTGTTACTTCCTGAACTATCATTAACACTACAACTAAATATTGTACTCTACTACTACTGTATGTAAGTAGATCTACCAGAGTTAGTATCATTTCCAGTCCAGTAACTCAACCGCAGGCCAAACCTCAGGCGCCTGCACTTAGGTACAGTAAAACGCATAGGTAACTTTAAGACCCTTTGGTTCGAACTCCTTGTATCCGTGGAGATAGTAAATAGGAAGATATTTGTGGTAGACTGTAACAGGCAACGCAAACGTAAGCAAACAGTCTGTCATTATTACTGAGTTGACTCAGACCATTTAAGACATTATTTGATCCATTTTCATGGGTTCGGAAGGGATACAAGAATAATATATTATTCATAATTAGGTATGTTATTTATTATCTTATGGCTGTTGTGTAGGTACTTATTTTATTGGGTTTGCTTATAAAACATAAGTAAATGTTTTAAGAAGGTTACATTACAACTCTGAGGGTAAATCTGAATAGGATATATTAAGAATTTTTAATATGTCTGAATAGTTTTAATAAGTTTTATACCTCAACCTCATATACCGTTTTATGACGACGTTTGCTAAAATAGGTTAATATATTCACTCGAACCGGATTTAATATTCAGATGTAACTCGATCTGAATTAATTAAGTATATCAAATAAATAATCAGATCTGACATGACGGACTGACATGGTCGGTTAGCGGGCAAAGCACGCTTGACGAGGTAGCGGGTAGGGTGATAAGCGGAGCGACAGGCGGCGCGATATTACTTGTAGAGACTATTTAGGTACTGTCCCATTTATTCAAACAATGGATATTATTTATATCGTACGTCAATATATTTATTTCTTTCTATTAGTTAAATAGAATTTCATCATTAGCCAAATTGTAGAAATTCGATAATTATGTTAATAAATATATGGAATTTCTATAATTTGGCTAATAAATGCATTTAGTACATACGTAAATAGTCGTAAGTAATATTTTTTGTAATTTTTGTGATCTTGTAAATACACATTTCTAAATATAAAATAATATATTTCTAAAAAATACTTTCAATCTTAATTGAGCATTATGATCACCACGATTTTCTAGAAATACATACGGGGTGTAAGGGACAGCGTCCCGCAAACTTAAAGGGGTTGCTCAGTCAACGGAACTGAACAACTACCACCAAGAATTTATTTCAGGAAATGAAAAAAAAAGGGCTTTTTCATACAAAATGACCACATCGATCAGACAATTTGCATAGAAAAGCAAATTTTTTTTTCATTTCCTGAAAAAAATTCCTGGTGATATGTGTTCAGTATCGTTGACTGAGCAACCCCTATCAGTTTGCGGGACGCTGTCCCTTACACCCGGTATGTATGTTTCAGTAAAACAGCTACATAAAGTGACTAACATAATTGCCAGGAAATGTAAGTTACATATAAGTGATAACTTTTTGCTTATAAGTAAGCACCGGGCATATGTAACCTAAAAACTAATGATTTTCCAGCAAAAAGTTGTAGATATTTCTAAATATGTGTTGCGTTGATATTTCTTAGAAGTAAATGCTGTTTTACTTTCCTGCAAAAGACTTGGGTACCTTCTTTGAAGACTTCTTTCTTCTTCTTTGAAGTTGTTTATTGCATTTCTTTGAGTAGAATATCGCAGATAATGTTATGGAATATGCATTTTAAATTAAAATTGTGTTGTGTGTGTGATAAAGTAATGCCCCTGATGATGCTCATGTGAGCGAAACCGGTTGGGTGAATACACAAAATTGTGGAATAAGTACAAGTGTTTCCTTAATAACAAACTTCTTTGAAGACTTTCAAGGGTTTTGGTATATTGCAATGCAATTTAAATAGTCGATGGGCTGACAATACACAATCCTATCTGGTATGTCCCCCAAATTTTGTCAGAGTTGGTATAATTTTTTTAACCATTGACGATATGTGCCTAATATGCGTAAGATACATAGGAGTGATTTTTATGGGGTGTGTATTTATAGGACTGTTTACGTTCACGGCTTGTACAATTTAAATTACTATAGTAAATTAGTTTTAGTTCTTAATATCATACATAACTTATGTCACGTTTTCAAACTTTATATTACTTGCAATAAAATATTTGATGGTTTGCAATTTAATTGTAGGAAGACTAACATTTAAGGTACTATTATAGCTTTGCCCTTTTACAAGAGAAGGGTTAACTTTAGTAATATTTATTCATAGAGTACATAAAACATGCCAAAGATTGTGGAATACATATCTAAATCCAAACATTTAATATTATTTCATATATCATTTAAATTGTATATATGTTTTATAACATGTGAGTTATATAAATGCATATGCATTTTTACTATTTATTATAATGATAATTACATTAAAATATTATTTATTAAGTCGTTGACGCTTTTTCTAACTTAATCAACGTGATTGTGTGTAATATTAAACAGATGGACAGGACATATTTCGTTCTGATCAAGTAAAAATATCACTGGTCAGTTTTCCGTAGCACAATAATAAATGTCAAGTAATAAAAGCTCTTGGAATCCACCTGTTTCAGTATATTGTGTTAATGGCATGACTTATGAATTCCATTGGGGCCTCGAAGCCGCCGGTTCACCTTGGCTTGAGTAGATCTCGCCGGCCCATTTTGATTGGTACACTCAGGTGTGGATTATATACTGAGCGTGTGATTGGTGTTTGATTTGGGCAATTATTATCAGCCAGTAATAAAGGAGTATGGAATCCACCTGTTTCAGTATATTGTGTTTATGGCATGACTTATGAATTCCATCGGGGCCTCGAAGCTCCGGTTCACCTTGGCTTGAGCTGATCTCGCCAGCCCACTTTAATTGGTACAGTCAGGTGTGGATTATATACTGAGCATGTGATTGGTGTTTGATTTGGGCAATTATTTTATTAAATTGATCTTTTTAGCCTTGGAGATTATAGATCTCGGTGTAACACGATTCATTAATAACATATATACCTACATATAATCACGCCTGCATCCTTAATAACATTAATATATATGCTAAATACATTATTAATTGGATAATAGAACTTTGACGCTAGCATTTTTGAGTTTAGATTCAAATTAATATTATTTATCAGAAAACGTGTTTGCGTGACAATTTATTACGTCAAAATTCATTGATGCGGATTTCTAGTACAGCGGATATGATTCCTGCGGAAAAATATTTAATTTGTACGGGAAAATTCTTATGCTTTAAATGAAAAGAACCACGGGGAGACTAGATGGTCATAAAAAGACTTTTGTATTAAAATGTAAAAATGTGACCGTTCTGCTTCTTTCAATAAATAGGTATACAACGTGTAACATAAAGGGTATATGCATCGTGAAATGTGTGAATCTAACCATGAAACTGAACAACTTTCCCTAAGGAAAATAAGTCGAAATACGAAAAAAAAAATGACTTCCCATACTAAATGAGCTATCAGCTGATGCATTTTGTATGGAAGGTCAAAATTTATTTTTTGTTTTTCGACCTATGTTCCTTAGGGAAAGTTGTTCAGTTTCATGGGTAGATTCACACATTTCTCGATGCATCCCTTTCCCTGAAAGATGATCCCTTTCTGTTACACGTTGTATATGTTACAATATTGTACGTCAACATCAACCTAAAATTTTTTTGTATGTATACCTACATACCTACTGTTTTATTCATGAAGCTAATTTCGTGGTTGACAGTACAACTCATCCCACGTCGCATGCCTACATTCGACGTGTATGGACTTTAATGACACCATACAATCAACCGGTGTCGCAAGATGGATTCTTTATCCTTGCCTTAAACGGAATTTACATATTACTGACTTCAAAGGAGGGACATAAGGACAAATTGTCGATTTAAAAACGGTACAGTAAATATTTGTAAATTGTTTTCTTTCAATCGAAGTTTTTTTCTTTTGTCAGTTGTAGTTTATGAATTTAACATTAAATTAAAGTTATTTCCTAAGCAATTTAAAATAAGTATAATATATTTTTAAATTAAATTAATGACCGATAAGATCTTTATTGTAAATAAACTATATTCTGATAAAATAAAATTTCGTAGCAAAGATGAATGCGTTTATGTCTTTCGTATGGAAGTACTGTCTTACTACGAAAACTTTTGATAAAAAAAAACCGTATACTTTTAGTAGAATACTAGGAATAGATTAAAAATACTGTGTTAATATATGAGATGATTTATGAATGAATATAAACTTCATATTTAAAACCTATATGCAAAGCAATAGTACTTACTCACAGGTGCAAATATACCTTCAATTGCGTTAGATATTTGCCATACTATTGCCAATGGATTACGTGACCAGGTTTTGTTGGTTTTTCCTCTAACTCTACTCAAACACATTCTACATACGCATTAGACTTCTAAAATGAACCTTACGCCTAGGATATAAAGTGCATTAGTTAAGTTTATGCGTACGCGCGTGTACAAATACAATCATGGATTGAGTTTAAGGTTAAAACATGTAAGGAATAGTAAATAAATGTTTTTATCAGAAATACTAAAAAGGAATTTTAAAAAGGCAAGCACTCACGTATTTGAGAAGTTATTTAGGACATAAATCTATTAAGATTTATAGCGTACCATGAACATAAGTAGTTGTATTAAATTTGTCATAGATCCATACGATCGTATATTTGTCAAAAATATTAAAATAATTATCATAGTTATACTGAATGATATAAACGTTATTTACTTCGATGAATACCTAATGTACCTATAGGCCAATATAGCTTTACAAAATTGCTATAATCATAAAATAAAAGCAAGAATAAGCAAATATATATTTTTACCTTCGATCTAATAACTCTACCACAAACTACGCAATATCTTTCAATTTATTAAACGTGACTAACCGAATGGCCATGAAATAAAATAAAACTGGTATCTTTTTTTTATCTCTTCTTGGTACTTACAATAAAAATTATAATACCACTGTCCTTATGTCCTTGAAAAGGCCACCTGAATATAATTTAGCCATTTACATGCAGATCAAGATAATCAATTCACTATTATGAATTCTAGGAATGTTCGTAGAAGGAAAATTGTATTGGAAATTGGAATCTACTGCTTATACCTATATAAACATTTAAAATACCCATTTTAAATGTATTTTATAGAACCAAACAAAGCAGTAAGAGGAAAACATTTTGTTTGTCCTTTTATGTCTGGAATCGATAATTTTTATTTCATTTTATTATAGATATCTTTTTTG
Organism: Scrobipalpa atriplicella; assembly: GCA_029255725.1. Taxonomy (NCBI): domain Eukaryota; kingdom Metazoa; phylum Arthropoda; class Insecta; order Lepidoptera; family Gelechiidae; genus Scrobipalpa; species Scrobipalpa atriplicella. The sequence goes on from JARACY010006054.1 coordinate 10,582, forward strand.
CGATTGTGAGCCAAAAAATCTATATCTAGCTTTCTTTTATGGAGGTGTAGCGTGAGAAATATAATTAGAAACTTAAGAATTCAGACTAGGTCAAAGATATTTTACTTACAGGTTTAGCGAATAACTATAAAATGTATTGCATAAAATAAATCACGTATTTTATGAAATTTTGTAAAACAGAAACAGGAAAATGAAGCCAGTAAAGAAAGTAAAATTAAATGTAGAAAAAATATTTAGTAGATTGTAAATTGCCATTGTTTTCGCTAGTACCCGTGAGACTTAAAAGATTACAAATGCCTTACAAAGTCACTTTGTATATTACTAAATAAAGAAAGTCCCAACGTATCTCGTATACATAAATTGGTGTCAACAATATATCCAAACAAATAGCTATTATCAAACGCCATAACACCGCGATCACGACTGTGTCGACACGGGCCTTGACTTCGATTGTGGTTTGTGTAGTTACACTATAGTAAATTAGCGTACAATATGCTGTATGAGGCTATTAATGGGTCTTTTTGCAGTATCTATTGTTGTAACGTCACGCCCTGATGGGTTTATGACGAAAAGATGATGGGTCAAAATTTTAGGTTTTCTTCGGTCATAAGTCGGATACAAGAGCTGTTATTTGTACAAATGTAGCATTTTCGTCTATTTAGTTTATATAAAGGCATCTTTTAATACTAGGTGGTTATGTAGATTAAAAATTTAGTTTTTTAAACAAAACTCAACTCTAGCTAGCGGGGGGAGTAACTTTACTCTCACATTTGTTTAACAGAACTAACACTTTCTTAGCCTCTGGTTACACTAACTTAAACAGAATATTGCTTGTAGGCATTACTTTCCCTCTCAATCGCTTCTAACACCTTAACAAGTTACTATGAAATATTTTCGTAGCCATACTTAGGTGGTATTATGTTTATAGCACGAAAAGGTTTGTTTTGCACTTCCTACAGTAGTTTGTTTTCATAAAATCCTGTTTATCGATTCGTAGAGAGCATGACTTAAATTGTTGCCGTCCCTTTCCTCAGGATAGACAATGACAGGTGACAATTTTAGTCAATATTTAGTAACTTCTGGAGATTCTTTAACTTACATAACTGAACAATAAACATGTCATTTCTCCCCATACGCACTTTGACCCCACATTCTTACATACCATCACCTAACACTATAGGCGGGCCCAACCTGTCCGCGTTACGTCTTGAATATATTTACATAATAACCTGTCCAATTACATAACGAGTTGGTAAATAAGGTTTTCTATTTAACGACTTATCTGTTCTTCCTTTTGGAATAATCAATCGATTTTATAATTAAGCTTTTATGTAATACCTACGGTAGTTTGATTTTTGATGGGTCAAAACATAATGTATTTATTATTAGCAAATATTTCTATTTGTTAGCTATTGTATTATGATTATTAAATAAATAGGATTATTTATTAAGGACATGGGAAAAATTAAGAGTTTCCTTTTTTCAGCCGTATTGGTGACGTAATGTTCTCAATTTTGATTCAAAATATTATTTTAATATTTCCTATCAATTTGTTGACTTTACTATTGAGAAAAAAGCGGTTAGTAAAAGTTGTGCTACACCATAAGCAAGATAAAAAGTTTTGAAGGAAATTGAATAAGAGCATTAATGATACACGTATAACGAGTGTTGGTGATTTCATTAATAAGTAGTTAGTATGTCACCAAACAGGTATCACTTTCTAGATAAGTGAGCTAATAAGAGCAGTTTCTTGTGAAACCAGAACTGATAGTTGTAATTAAATAATACTTACACTTTCAAAACCTTATTTTAAAAATATTAAGAGAAGATTAACAAACTGCCAGAATTTTATTAATAAAACAGCTTTGTGGATTAATCCACACGAATCATGCTTCAATAGTTACAGCTACTTAATTATTTGTATTGAAAAAACTGCGTAACATCTTACAGCAGCTACTTATTTGTATAAAAACATGCTTGTCATTCTACAACACAAACTCATTCAAAGAAGAGCCTAAATCTATCCCTGTCAATCATAGAAATGAAATGACTACTCATCATATCTACTGTCATTCAAATGTACAATCATCCTACTCAAATAATTACTCAGCGTTTAGGCTACTCAAAGTCTATGAACAATAGACTAGAAGTATTAAGGTGGGTGGATCAAGTTAAAGAGCTTTGATAGTTTTAGCTGCCTGAGATTTTGCAAAGGTGAGTCAGAATAGGCAATCGGTAATATAAATATTGTCTACTGGTGACTAGACTACTATAGTAAATAGTAGATTTAGATTTAGAATAGGAGAATTTATATTAAATTCCATGGTGTTCATTATCATCACTTTGACCTTGACGGACACTTAAAATCATAAATGTTAGTCAAAGATATTAGGATCTAAAGTTTTTGGTAATAAAACGATTAAGTATCTTATTTTTTACCTTGCCTGTTTTAACATTAAAACATCAATGTAGACAGAAACTGAATAAAACATGAGGTTCATTTTAAGTAAATATAAGAACAAAACGAACTAAGTAATAAAATTGAGTCATTTATTACATAAAGCCTTTAAAATTTAAAATGGCCTACACAACACGTTTACTAATAAAATCCCTATGCAAAGGTTGCGTATAAGGCAGTATTATCGAAGGTATTTATTGCATAAGGCCAAACCTCACCATAGGCGCCTTTGTAATGAGTCAACACCACACCTTCTACTAGGTACATACATATAGTCACGACTGAAACAACCATAGGGTAGGCAGAGCGTCAACAACCTCATGTTAGAGCGTTTTTTCCACGGATTATACGCGTCATTTTAAAAATAAGGCTCTTGGTATGTGTAAAACATTCAAAAATGTGACAAGTCTTGATTGAAATAATTTGCACAAGAACATGAGATCTAAAAGCGAGCCAAGTCAAAGGTTTTATAGTGATTTTATTTCTTGGATAAAATTCGTATGATTTCATGAAGTCTTGGCCTATAAATAAATCAACGCCACACCCACTACCAAGTACATTGAAAAAATGATAATAGGTAGATGATAAATTATGAATTAATTCTCAGGGTTATTGTTGACAAGCCTGTTTTAAGAACTAAGGATAATTTAACTGATGACTGGCGAACGTAATATCGATGTAGGAGTTTTTAGTTAAGTTTTTGTGATGATAGAGTCATGGATTATGCAAAATATATGTCTGCTCAAATTTTATGACATGTGGATATGATGGAATTAGTCCAAAATTTTGGTAATGTTCGGTTTCATTCTGTGGGCATACAAAATTATTATCACAACATGTCATGTCAACAGCCTAATAAGAGCCTTTCTCGCCGCGTCTCGCAAATTTTAATGTTTTTTTAACACGATTTATTTCAATAGGTCAATGCATGGCCTGAATTGCAATATATCTAAACCCTTATATTTAAGTAAATTAATGTAATTTACTCTACCTAGGTTGTTAGTTTATTGCTAAAAAGTAATTCAGACCATGACTAGCAATTAGCTTTATTACTTTCTTTAAAAACCGAGCACAATCCAAAAATAAAAACAGCGAAAACATCCAATCAAGTGATTGCGCAACTATCGAAAATCAGCTAAAGCACGCTAAAGTTAGATAATCGGTGATCCGTAGGCAGTTTCGCGCGGCACTATCTACTCTTGCGCAGAGAAAACCGCTTTCTCTGTGGCGGGATGCTGCGCGCGCCGATCTACGTCATCGCCTGCGATATTGTTTCTGCCACTCAGTGAAAACCTGCGCATGCGACTGTCGGGTGAAATTGAAACGGGTAAAGCAGGTGTCATTAGGTGTTCGGAGTTATTGGTTGTAACAACAACTAAATGTCTGTATTATGTAAACTTCGTTTGCTATGTTTTTTACTATGTTTCAATTTATTTTTACTTATGTATTATAAGTGTATTTGTTTTCTTTGTGATCAAACGAACTAATGGATTGATTTGGTCTCTGCATGGATGTAAAATAAGGAAACAAAACATTTTGATATCTAGCACATATACCTATATATATACCTATTAAGGAAAAGTTTGTCAAAACAATCAAACCTAACCATTCTTTTATTTGTTTCAGAAGGAACACAAGCAATGGGATACTGACGAAAAAGAAGACAGAAGTTTGTCAAGAGAATACCACCGGCAAAGAAGAGAAGAGAACAAGAGATAGGGGTCAACTTTATAAACTTCAGATTAAAATAACTTCTCCGACGGAATTGTAAAATAAACCAAATTCACTCCTGTGTTTCCTTCATTGACACCCCTCATAGTTTATTTTGTAGGTATAATCAATAAATATAAAAGCCCAAAATGCCAAATAGTATAAGTATATTCACGTAGGATTGAGTTGCTTTAGGCAAGAGGAAAAAAAGGCCTACCTATAAAAAGGAATACCTATATTACCTAGGATCCCCGCATTATAGAAAGTTGTAGTATAGGACTGAACACAATTTTCCCACCCAAATAACACCAAGATATCATATCACAAATGGTAGCAATTCATGGTTGCAAAAATCACGACTTAACTAATGTAATGTTTATACCTGTCATTTTCTATTATGAGAAAACAGAAACAAATCATTAGCAATAACAAATTTAAAATAAAAACCTAACGTTTTATTTCAAAACCTGATTTCCAAGCAGTTTTATGTTATTCCCACGCACAACTTAGTCGTTATCAATGCAAGTGATCTAAAGCCCTCACATGACAAATCGTGAATGCAACTTGGTGATTAACGCACTATTTATGAGTCTACGGGACTTGCACAAAGACCTTACAGTACGGGGTCGTAAATATTGGACATCGGCTAAATTCGGCTTTGTAGAATGGTATCTCAAAATTGAAATTGATATCAGGGAGTAAATAAATAGCTGCCCAAAATTTAGGGTGTGATCCTACCTATGAAAATTAACAACTTTCCCTGAGGATCATTATTATGTCGAAATATGAAATAAAATATGTATTTATTTACCCTCCCATACAAAAATGGTGTCAGCGGCTCACGTTATTTTGTATGGGTGGTTATTTTTTTTATATTTCGTTTCGATCTATGTTCCTTGAGGAAAGTTGTTCAGTTTCATAGGTAGGATCACATCCTAATGTTTGATCAGTAAATGTTGTTACACCCAGTATCTGTTGCAAACGCTACCGTTTTGTTTCAACATGTGCAATATTTATGACCCCGTATTGTGCGTCTCGACAGTGCTTGCACAAAGGCAGCTGCAACGTGAAACGAGATGTATGTCGTGTCGTGCTGTATGCATTTGTCAATGTGCTTTTATGCGCATGAGTTGCATTGCCTGCGCATGTATGTATTCGTATACCTATAGAGATGTTAGATAAAGTTTGAAGAACAAAATTATGTAGAAGATACATACATACATATAATTACGCCTTTATCCCTATTCCCATTTCATAAAGTTTTCAGAACTCTTGAACTCTAAAAATCTTTTTTTTTCGACGGGTTAGCTCTAGGTCGCTATTTTATTTAAATTATCTGTGTAGCTTTACTAGCTTAAGCTTTATTAAATATAGCAGTATCTTTGTACCTACTATCGCAGTTACAATAATGGCAAAGGTATAGACAGAGTGAGTCTATCCCTGCCCTGAACCAGCTCCCAGCAGGTCACCAAGTCACCATCTACCATCGCAATCGCGATGATTCACACTGCGTGATTCGTGGGTTTGTAAATATGTGGTAGGTATAGTATGTATATGTAAGTAAATAGGTATAAAGGATACTTATCTGAGTCATTCTTGTAGGTCTTGCTTTATTAAAGACAAAAAGGACTCTTAAAAAATATTTTATATATTTGCGTATATTTGTGTGGTGGGTTAGTAAGTATGTCGTATGTATAGTATGTAAATATACCTATGTAGCAATATAAGGATACCTATCTGAGTCATTCTTGTAGGTCCTGCTTAGATAAATTTATAGACAAAAAATGAACTCTGCAAATTTTTATGAAAATATATTTATTGAATAAAAGAACTGATCTTTTTTCTGCTTTTTATTTATTATTATATCATATTATCACTTTATTCTTGGATATAATTTCATGATATTTTAAAGTTAGACTGCATAATATTTAATTCCATTTATCTTTAAAGGGCTTCAATAGTATATTATGCAACGCGGGAATAAAGCAGTGTCTAACGTCACGGGCAGCATATTGAATCCTGAGCGGAATGAAGGATTCAAGGATTAATTCCCTAGCGCAGCGAGGGAATTAAATCTTTAATTCCTGAGCGAAGCGAGGGAATTATGACAAGAATCCTGAATGTAGCGAGGGATTCAAGTCTGCCCAAGGCGAAGACACATTTATTCCCGAGGAGCATACTATATTTTACACACCTACTGCACAGATTACTTAGACGGTGGCAGGCGTCTGTAAGATAATAAAGCTCAGAAATATACCTGATCATATAATATTGATAGATAAATAAATATTGAAAACATACCAGAAGCAACAGATCCGAAAGTCAACTCACACTCACTGAACTCCACTTCATGTTCACAATCCACTACCTACGTATTTTTCCAAAAAAAACGAATTGTTCATATTTAACATATTCAATATAAATAACAAAATACGATAAAATACTAGTCACAATGTCTTTCTGGAGTCAAAATATTAATTTCACTCGACAATTTACAAAATGGAAGTCAAAATCAATGAAATGAAAGAAAAACTTTTGCAAAAACAAACCGCGTTTTCTTTTTTTTTAGTTTATTTTTTTTATAGTACAACGCAAAGAGCAAATCAATCCATTAGTTCGTTTGATCACAAAGAAAACAAATACACTTATAATACATAAGTAAAAATAAATTGAAACATAGTAAAAAACATAGCAAACGAAGTTTACATAATACAGACATTTAGTTGTTGTTACAACCAATAACTCCGAACACCTAATGACACCTGCTTTACCCGTTTCAATTTCACCGACAGTCGCATGCGCAGGTTTTCACTGAGTGGCAGAAACAATATCGCAGGCGATGACGTAGATCGGCGCGCGCAGCATCCCGCCACAGAGAAAGCGGTTTTCTCTGCGCAAGAGTAGATAGTGCCGCGCGAAACTGCCTACGGATCACCGATTATCTAACTTTAGCGTGCTTTAGCTGATTTTCGATAGTTGCGCAATCACTTGATTGGATGTTTTCGCTGTTTTTATTTTTGGATTGTGCTCGGTTTTTAAAGAAAGTAATAAAGCTAATTGCTAGTCATGGTCTGAATTACTTTTTAGCAATAAACTAACAACCTAGGTAGAGTAAATTACATTAATTTACTTAAATATAAGGGTTTAGATATATTGCAATTCAGGCCATGCATTGACCTATTGAAATAAATCGTGTTAAAAAAACATTAAAATTTGCGAGACGCGGCGAGAAAGGCTCTTATTAGGCTGTTGACATGACATGTTGTGATAATAATTTTGTATGCCCACAGAATGAAACCGAACATTACCAAAATTTTGGACTAATTCCATCATATCCACATGTCATAAAATTTGAGCAGACATATATTTTGCATAATCCATGACTCTATCATCACAAAAACTTAACTAAAAACTCCTACATCGATATTACGTTCGCCAGTCATCAGTTAAATTATCCTTAGTTCTTAAAACAGGCTTGTCAACAATAACCCTGAGAATTAATTCATAATTTATCATCTACCTATTATCATTTTTTCAATGTACTTGGTAGTGGGTGTGGCGTTGATTTATTTATAGGCCAAGACTTCATGAAATCATACGAATTTTATCCAAGAAATAAAATCACTATAAAACCTTTGACTTGGCTCGCTTTTAGATCTCATGTTCTTGTGCAAATTATTTCAATCAAGACTTGTCACATTTTTGAATGTTTTACACATACCAAGAGCCTTATTTTTAAAATGACGCGTATAATCCGTGGAAAAAACGCTCTAACATGAGGTTGTTGACGCTCTGCCTACCCTATGGTTGTTTCAGTCGTGACTATATGTATGTACCTAGTAGAAGGTGTGGTGTTGACTCATTACAAAGGCGCCTATGGTGAGGTTTGGCCTTATGCAATAAATACCTTCGATAATACTGCCTTATACGCAACCTTTGCATAGGGATTTTATTAGTAAACGTGTTGTGTAGGCCATTTTAAATTTTAAAGGCTTTATGTAATAAATGACTCAATTTTATTACTTAGTTCGTTTTGTTCTTATATTTACTTAAAATGAACCTCATGTTTTATTCAGTTTCTGTCTACATTGATGTTTTAATGTTAAAACAGGCAAGGTAAAAAATAAGATACTTAATCGTTTTATTACCAAAAACTTTAGATCCTAATATCTTTGACTAACATTTATGATTTTAAGTGTCCGTCAAGGTCAAAGTGATGATAATGAACACCATGGAATTTAATATAAATTCTCCTATTCTAAATCTAAATCTACTATTTACTATAGTAGTCTAGTCACCAGTAGACAATATTTATATTACCGATTGCCTATTCTGACTCACCTTTGCAAAATCTCAG
>JARACY010006055.1:0-19103 GCA_029255725.1 Scrobipalpa atriplicella
GGAATTACGGATAGGTAGGAGGTTCCCTTAAAATGCGTGGGATTGGCAGACATTACTCTTGTTACGACAATTTCACGATATCAAATCGCACTTTCATCCATTTTAGGATGCAAGTAGATAATTATTAGCTTTTAACGTAGTTTTATAGCGTGAGATTAAAGACCCGCAATTAAGTTGGTTAACAAAGAAAATAATAACGGTTTCTTTATGAAGGATTTCTCATTGATAAGTGTAATTATGTTTAAGTCTTTGTTGTTGTTTAAAAGATTTATACTAACGGTATTTATAGAAATTATTGATCAAGAGTTGCAGCATGATTAATTTACGTTTGACCAAATGTTGGAGTCAAATAGTGTCATAATACTTTATTATTGAATAGGTAGTGAAATTTTTCTCTCCCGGATGTAAGTAACAGATCTAATAGTTGATAACCACATTGAGGCAACAACGTTTAGCCGATATCATTGGTTTCCTCCCATCCGCAGACGTTCGTCGCAAGAACTATCTTTTTTCTGCTTCGATGCTTCGGTAACGTCACTTTATTGCCTAATTACCATTAGGTCAGTTCTTGACTCTACTATAGACCAGCCAAGTGGTAACCAAGACAGACATGATTTTAAGCTCGTATTTATAAAACGATCTCTAGATTGAGAGCAATATTAAGTATGGATTTGACAGACCGTTTTGTACTGAAATGACATTTCTGATACGAACTCAACTCGCTGTCACTCTTGTGAGCTGATTATAAATACGGGCCTTAATTTTAAGACACATTTCACCAATAAACCGTGTACGGTTACTCTGTAGAGACGAGACATACAAATTGCCGATTCATGTAGATTTCTATTTGTATACCTCTAGGAGAGAAATCAATAAGAGTATTTGCCCGAATGACCCTTCACAATAATATTAGATTAGGATACACCCAACTTGGACTAATAGGTACCTACCTACAGTACCTACACCTCAAACTCATTGGTACGGAAAATTGCTTTCGCCCCCACCTGCCGTATTATTTGTACAAAATGAAAAGGCGTATTTTGATTAATATCTCAACCAGAATCCTGATCAAACGTTTCCAATATTTTGCCTCCTTTAAAAATGTTTTTCAAAGCTTAAATTGTTTTTATGATTTTAAGTTTTTCGTGAATCGTTTTAGAATCACTGGTCTTAAACAGTTTAATATATATTTCCATCGACACAAAAAGAAGAAAAATATAAAAAGTACGTTTCATTAATTGTGCAGTGTTTAACTTTTAATTAAATTATTACGAAACAGATACTCATGACTTGGATCCCTCCAATTTTCTTTTTAATCCCTTACGTACTTTAATTAAGTATGTGGTTTCAATCTCATATTAAAAAGGAACAAAAAGCGCGTTCATTAAATTCATTTTCGGTATTTTCTGAATGCTTTTGTTTATTTCCTGAAAATATATGTCCGAAAATAGCATTTTCATTATTCTATGTTGTAAAAGCTTAAATCATATATATTTTATATTATTTCAATTATTTTATTCACAGCTTTCAATACGAGTAGAGTAGTTTTGCTTTACATGATCAAACTATGTATGTATGTACTAGATATCTGAAAAATATTTAGGTACATTCACATAAATTTTGAAACGATTCTCTTCCATGTTCATAACAGATAAAACTTTCCTTTCTGTAAGTTTGTGTTTGTACAGATAAAACAAAACTCTTGCGGGTCCATCGATCACCGTCCATACGTCCCTTACCCTCTGCAGCTTATCTGAATCATCCTCAAATTAATCAAGTGGAAAATTGAAATCCAGAGCCTCTGCCAAAAACTAACTTTGATTAACTTGATTCTTTCACCTGATTAAAATTTGCCTTCCGTTCTGGGTATAAATCGGTTTTGATGTTGCCTTGATCTTTAATTAAACAGGCTTCTGAGAATCCCCGTTTTGATTTGGTCCTTTGTTTGTTTGTTTGTAACGATTGAGGTTCAAAGTGTTCAGATCGCAGCAGGTATTATTGAATTGAGGATTGTGTGGTTTAGACTCGTAATGATTGTTCGCTGTTTGAAAATTCCAGGAATCTACATTACAGTAAGTAAATTCGGTCTAGTTTCTGAATCTGTTTTGTGGCGGCGTCTATTCAAGCTGTTTTCAATAGAGTGAAATTTGCGGTGGGATAAAATTGGGGTTTGATTTCTGTGAAGCGATTAAATTGGATTACAAGGATCCACTTATCCTACAAAAGGTGGGGTAAAACATTTGCTATTTGAATGGCATGACGTTTATTCTTATTTTGAGAATCTCTTGCTAGAGAATCGAATTTTACCAATGTAAAAGTAGTAGTTATGTGCGGGTATTTTTCTATGAATAAACAAATATAAGATACGGCTATTATAAATATGTGAATTCTCCAGACTTTGTTCTCCTTATCGCCAAAAAGTTGGAATCGTTTGTTTCGTCTCAACAATTTTACGAGGTTATTGTCTGTCTGTCTGTATATTACTGTCTTCATTGCGGAGCAATCTCCGAGGCAAGTTATTGAAAGTCAAGGCACAGTCCGATGGCGTAAGATACCATCGCCAGTTCCTATTACTTTTATCTTTTATGAACGTGTCTATATAAAATGGGATTGCGTTGCAGTTCAACAGTTTTTGTATCGGGAGATGCTATCTGTCTCGATATGATAATTCGCTATGCATTGCTGTTTCTATTCACTGCTAAGATAAGCTCATCATAAAAATGCAGTAATAGTGAGCAATTCTGTACGGAAGGACATCGTTGAGTGCGACTGATTTAGATGAAATTTAGATAAGGGTCGGAGGCTCGGATGCACTGTAAGTAATTGGATAGGGCGTAGGGCGGACTTATCGACACTCGTCAATCGCAATTGCAATAAAACTCTGCAAATCGCTCCGGAGGTCTGTACGACGAAACGGCACAGGAATTTATGCTCGATAGAATAACATGTCCGTCTTATTTTATCCAAGTTTTATGTCTTACTTCTATCTGTAAATCTATTTAAATAGTTAGGTACGTATTTAATTTAAATACTAATTGATTGAATACTGCTTTAGGGTAATACTAAAACGACTTCGGTTCGATTTAGGCATATTTTTGCTATTATAAATTATCAAGAGTATGTATTACTGTTGTTAGTCGATAACAATACCTACATTAAAGCCCTCAAATCACTTTGTGTAATTTTAGATGTTTGAAAAGAGCTACTACTTATACTTACAAAAAATATCGTCAAATATTTCTTAGCTTGTTAGCAAATATAGGATTCCAAGTTCCACGTGTTTCGAATGGAAAGTTAAAATTGTTTACATACATTTAAATTCAGGATTCTTAAGGAAAAAGATAAATGGAATTATATTACCAGTAATTAATTAGAAAATGTACAAATCTTAAAAAAAAACCTAAGTACCTGAATTCTGTCCTGAAACAAATTGTACACGTGTCATTTTTTACCTCTGTTCCCCTATAACGTCAGTGCGAATTTACGTTATTTCCGTAAAGAAGAAAGGCAGGATACGTTTTCTAACATTTTATTTTATTTGTTGCAGGTGAGAGAGTAAACAGAGATGCGGGAAAATTCTACCAAACAACGATGAAAACTTTTGTGTAAGTCAAAGGAAATTTTAGCAAAAGATACTTCCTTATAACATGGTTATGGCTATTTAAAGAATGGTACTTTGTAGACAAAGAACCCTTGTAATTTTAACCTGTCTGTCAGTCGGTATGCCCCGCCTTAATGACTCTTTACACACCTAGTTGACATGATTTTCAAAAGTAGATAGGTAATTTAGAAAGAAACATTATAGTACTAGGCAAATAACAATTTTATTCTAAGAAATATCAATCCTAGCTTTTAGCAAAATGCGCCGTAAATAGGCCGTAAAATAATAATCACCTAACAGTTTGCAAAAATAAAATATCTCTTAGGTTCACTTCACACCGAGAAGCGACGCGGCGCGAATTTGTTCTACGAAGTGACAGGCAGCCTGTTACTTTGTAGTTCACAGGCTGCATCGCGAAAATCTTCAAGTTCTGTTACAGAAGAGTAAATGGAATCAGTGAGTTCTGTTATGTCAAAGAAATATATATCCTTTTGCTTAGTAAAATCATCATAATGATCTCCCTAGCCTTATCCCGTATTCATCGGGGGTCGTCGGTAGCATAGAAGGTAAATAAAGTTCTATATTACGTGATGCTTTTGAAAATTGCGCGCCGCTTCACGGTGTGAACTGATCTAGGTACCTAATATCTGAAAAACAGTTACACCCATTCAGCATAGTTTTACGATTCACAACTCGTCACGAATTAGACGCCATATCGTAAAACATATCCTCATAACGTTCAGCTCACACACAACCGCCATATTCCCTCAGATATACCGACTTTTAGCGCCTAGGTATAAATAACTAGCTATAAATTTGTCGTTTCCACACACCACAGACTGAGAAACACAAGACATGGTTAAGACATAGCTTATGATATGAAGAGTCCTCAATGCGGGCTATTTACCATTATTAAGTACTTCGTTATACAGAAGTAATTTTCATTTCAAATTTACATGGATATATGGACGAAAATATAAGAAAAATTGACTACTTATTGCGGGTTTTCGGGTGAGACATAAGGGTTGCTGTGTCTCTACGATTAACTGGAAAGTATAATAAAACATACTTTGACAGCTGATTCATTCTTGTTACAAATTATGTCAAATCTTCAAAATTTTAATGTTTTATTTTTAATTTAATTAAAAATAAAATAAAACAAAATTTATGCGAGTGATATTTAGTCTGTGTATCACATTAACAAATATTGAGAATACCAATCCTCATACAGGAAATTGCTGGTTCGCTTGATGACCGCCCTTAATATATGTGATCCAAATAAAAAGCCCAAACACTCTTAATTAATATTTCCTAATCGGCGAATGTGGGTAACATGTGTGTATGAGTTTAGACGTAACATGTTTGTTTTGATATGGAACGTGAAATTAATACTTCTTTGCGGTCTTAGATGTATCCAGTTGCTAATAAAAATATTATGTTAATTGATAACTATTTTGACTTACACAAATACATATGGTATTCTGATATTCGTTTAAACAGCTGTAAGTAATTTACTGGATCTTAGTTGGGACGTTAATGGTAAACCATAGCGGGTATTATTACATGTCATTCGACTTTATTGCCAAACTTGAACAATCGACAACACAGCCGAGACAAAGCTCCTTTATTCCGAAACGCCAATAAAACATAATTTAAAAAAACTCCCCTCAAAATTAGTGGCCAGACTCAACGCAATTATTGTTGTAAGCACGAATTCCAAATTCAGAAACGGTTTTCTACAGAACAAAGAAATGTCAGTACTATTTTGTTCTATTTTTAAATTTCGGCGGTTCAATGACGTAATAGTAACGCGTTCAATTCGTTCGGAAACTAAACAAAAGAATGCAACGGATGCGTATGCAGTTGTTATGCATAGTTAGTTAGTAGTACCTACGGGTAGTTACTGTACTTATTAGTAAAAGTTCCTGCACGCTCTATTATTTCTATTCTTATTTTGTATTCAAACTGTGTTTAATTATTATTTTAAAGTTATATAAATCTGGTCAAATACTGCTTATCGACTTACAATTAAATATTAATATGCCTATGACGTGGTTTTGTTAAAAGCATAAATATTTGATCAGTATGACCACGAAATTTCAATCAAACGATTGAGTTACACCTAACATACTAAAAAGAACATAACTAAATGGGTACACAATTTAATATGAACCATACACAAAAGAACATGGGATGAAATAAAACTCTTTTAGGAGAAAGCAGCAAGTGTCATTCACTTTTCATCGCCTCTACACGACGGTTTACAATTAACTAAACTGGGACAAAGATATAACACAACATCCCTCCATTATTCTGTGTTTATAAAATGTGTAGGTAATACTCCTCTACTTTTTATAAATAATTTAGTAATTAGTAATAACTAATACATTTACGAAGGTTTCGACAAACAAATTGAAACATGAGACTTTTGAAAAAGTGTTTGCAAATGCGCAACACAATAAGTTACTTAATGGGCGCTTTTCCACTAGACGGCACGTCAACGGCAACGGCGACGGCACGGTACCGTCGACGATATCGTAGTAGGTGAGATAATGTATGAAAATCAATGAAATTATATGACACGCTTTTCCACTTGACGGCACGGCACCATCACGGCATGTCATCGATTCCCATAAATATTGTCACGTGATCTCGCCGTGCCGTCGCCGTTGCCGTTGACGTGCCGTCTAGTGGAAAAGCGCCCAATAGATAACATCAATGTGTGAATGTAGAAGTTTCTTCCATAAGTCGGAAAGTTGATTATTTCATTAAATTTTTTCATAGGGAAGAAATATTTGTAATTTTTTACAACTAGGTACCCATATCAAAAACTTTCATTTCAATGACATATCTTACCAAATGCGTAAGCTTGCTCAATAAATAAGTACATTATGTGATACCTATTTCATAATAACAGTTTACAATATAAGGGATTACGCATATTATGAAACTTGTATAAGAGGATCACGTTCCATATCAATATGGTTGAAGAGGATTCCCTGATAGTAAGTCGACAGACGCGTCAAGAGATGTTACAAGGTAAGCCTACTACAAACAGTTTTACCGCAAAGTAATTCCATAGAATTTAGTAAAGTATTACGCTGATATATGTCTTCATAAATTAGTCAAAACTTTCGAATACTCACGTATTCCCAAATACGATTATTCCACTATGTTTGTTGTCTGCGATGAAATTTTCAAAGGTATCAGTATACCTTGACAACATGCTTGTTCATATTCCTTTAAAGTTTAAACTATTTTAAAATCTAAGCACCTAACAAAGTTTGTCTTGTTCAGTTCTGATGATCTTGTTTTACTTTAAAAAAAATATGATCGAAAGTTTATAGTACGAACTTTAAAATCACCTTAATTATTATCTTGCTCATGTTTTTACAATACATCAATATCAAAGACAAATTATCATCGCATCAGATTGAAAGAGATATCGCTCTTAACCGAGAATGCACCATATGATAGTATTTAAACTGTCATCACCTCGCAATGATGAAATTCCGCTCAGTGAGATTTATATGGGATATTTCTTACAAAGACTGCTGTGAATAGAGAGAGGCAAATAGATGAGAGATTAAAATGTAATGAAAGGTACGCAATCAAAGATGGAACTTTCTTCTAGCTTAAATCTAATGTAAAGACGATCTTGACTTGACATGGAATGAATTTGTCATTAAAATAGTGTTAGATTTATTTTTAATATCTATAGCAAAAGGATAGACCTAATTATAACGACTGCTATACAATGCAGTGGTAGAGTAATGTTTGGTAATAAGCGTTATCTTTCGGAATTTCGGTTATTTTCACCGTGATACTTAAATAAGATGAGGTTTTCTTATATATAAACTTGATCTAAGAAATATGTTTCAGTTTTCAGTGTCCTTGTTCGAGCTCTAACAAGCAAAATACATTTTTTTGCACTTTGGGTCATAGGAAAAGCTCTATAAATAACAATTTATTCGAATGTCCCGAAGTTAACCAGCAGGGGGCGCATACTCCGCAGGGAGCCAAACTTACTTCATTGGGGTTCGAGGTTCGACTACTTTCTATTCGGTGTTAATGTACTTTACTATCTACTTTATAGGCTTCTTTATATGAGGTTTTATGTGTCTCATTTCCTTGGATTATAAATAATTTAATTAACTACCCACGAGTACTTCTCCAACACATCTATTTAAACATAAATTTTCAGAGTCAAACGTATCACTAACTATGAATTTTAAATCCTTGCTCAAAGCGTGTATACCCTCAACCTCCCCTTTCGTTTTATAGACTGTATTAAAAATAAATCATTACAAAATCAAACGTATCTAAATTTGAATTTCGAAACCCTGGTCAAACGGTCACAGAGTATCTACTTCGTCCGCTACACCCAACTCTCATTTTTTCAACTGTATCCCTAAAACCTCATGTAAATTGGTTTTTGATAGAAACCTATTCAGTATCTGCTCATACCATACGCTGGTGTGTTATTGGAGGACCAGCCTTTGAATTGCAAATGCCCTGGTCCTCAAGCCCATTCAGACGTCAATTTGTTATCCATTGGGGTGGTTGCAGAGCGTATCGCCTTTCTATTGTATGCTTTAGACTATCGACGATCTTAAAGATAGTGACTTTGGCTTTTATTGGACCATTGTTGTGACCCCACATTGAATCAACTTGACCTTTTTAACCAAGCTCTTTTTTTCATTGATGATTCGCAAGCGAATTTATTATCTCTAACCATGCTGTAACCTGATTTGATTGCAGTGTAGGTGGAGAGACCTATATGCCTTTTCACTCATGATTATTAGTGGTAGGTATACCTATACTATGTTCCTATCTGCTTTTGTTTTATTTTTTATTTTTAAATATCTTGCCCTATTTTTATACTTAAATTTTTTTTTTAAATTTCTTTAGCTTCAAAATATTTAAGTAACAGATCGCGGTGGCTATATTAAAAGACACCTATCGCGTCGTATAAGAATTTATGGCACTTTAAAGTTATATCTTCAAGCAATAATCGTACAGAGTGGAGACGCGGAATAAAAAATCTCATTATAAACTTTGAATTGCAGTAGGAGTGTGTTTGACAAACTGCTCAATGCTTCAATGTGCGTAGGGGTTCAATTTTTATTGAGTGCTCTTTAGAGATCCGTGAGCAAAGTAACAGGGCTCCTAATACTTAGTAAGATTGGGTCTTCTTGTCTGTTGTCTGACTGCTTGCTACTATATAATAAATTTAGTCAGAAACACGACATGATTTTCTAAATAACCTTAAAGGTTTTTTTCAGTCACATTATAAGTACAAATCAAAAAGTTTCGAAGTGACTTTTATTTTTATTGATAAAGGGTTAACAAATTGCTAGGGCAAGGAACCCCTACTATTTGAGTACTACTAGTACTTCGTCGGTTTTTTGCAGGCGGTTTGCGGCGATCGTATCCGGCGGTATCCGGTTGTATCCGGTTTTTATTAAAGCGGTGTTCGAGTGGCTTCCGCGGGCTTTGTACGCCGATTTCGGGATTGAAGGAGTCGACAGTTTTCACAATGGATGGGTCTATTGTGTACGATGTCGACCGCCAGCGAGTTTTAGAGGACGCTTGGTTTTTTTTTGCTTTTTGAAAGATACAACACGGCGAGGTAGGCTTTTTAAAGGCGGTAAATTTACTCTACATTCTTAAACGTCTAGCTAGCGTCGACGGCTTCTTCACAATAGCCGAATATATACGCATAGACAGAAACGTTTAAGAGGGCGTGATTACTCGCGTTGTCCATTGAAATTCAGATTTGGGCATTAAGATTCAGTTCGTCGCTCGCCTGACGCCTCGACGACCAAGATGGCGCCTAAATGTTTTGCTGCTCATTTAACATCTTAATATGCTTATGCCTCGAGCGGTAAATATTTTGCTGATGAGTTCGGCGTTGAGGCAAAGTTTAGAGGACTACTGCATATAGCACTTTTGCATAACTCAGACCTAATTGCCGTGATCTTGTAGTAACAATTATAGTAACAGTAACTTATAGTAACAGCTATTAGTATATAACACCACTAACTAAAGTAACAGAAAGTGATATGATTCAACTTCGCAAAATGTAGAGAGCAGTTCACGACTTTAGCCCATTAGCGGCGATCTGGCGACCCACAGATCAGCAAGATGAACTTTGCAAAAGGACAGGAGTCTGACTGACAAGGTCGAGTTTTGGAGTCAAATCTTTTAGAACTGGAACAAGTTGAAAAGGGAGAACACATTGTACCATAAATTAATACCTGACTGTGAAAATAATACCTATCAATTCACAACTATTGTCATGACTAGATATTATTCATTACTCTTAATGGTCGGGTGGCCTTTTTTTTATTATTATTTTTTTTATTCATTACTCTTAAGAGTCGGCAAGCCTTTGATTTATGATCCTGAGAATGAGGGTTTAATTCCTGGGGGACATGCAAAGCTGATACTTTTTACAAAAATCACAACTTGACCAGAACATTGCTGGCTGAATAACTTAATCGTCCGACAAAATATAAATTGCTTGTTTCGGAGAGCACGTAAAGCAGTTGGTCCCCAACTAATACCCGGGTATCTGACAAATGCCCGTTGATTATCTGGCATCGGGTTTATTGGGTATAACCCTTTACTTTAAAACACTGTAAACCAGCTGCAAAAATATTATCTTGAGAAAATACACAGTTCGTTGATCTTT
The DNA here is from genome assembly GCA_029255725.1 of Scrobipalpa atriplicella. Lineage (NCBI taxonomy): Eukaryota > Metazoa > Arthropoda > Insecta > Lepidoptera > Gelechiidae > Scrobipalpa > Scrobipalpa atriplicella. The sequence continues at coordinate 10,299 of JARACY010006055.1, forward strand.
GTAATAATATTGTTCAAGCAAACTATAAGCTTTAACGTTACTTTACTGAACACCAAATGTGCGAACATAAACAAATGCTGTTTCCATACATATCCACACAATGTATAAGCAATCATCATCACCAATTCAATTAACTCAGTGTTAAAACTACTATCAGAAGATTTAAACCTAACTGATGTTTTTGGTACTGAACTACAAAAAGTGGTTCGTACAAAAAAGATTATTTGCTTGCTATGCTACTTTTGTATTCTACAGCTTCTAAACTACGTAGGTACAATGATCTTAATTGGTTTTCAAAATGCGTGAAACTACTACCATTAAATTTTTTAGTTTCTTTTGTAGCTTCTGATTCAATTTCCGAAGACCCACTCGAGAAAAGATCTCTTATTGGATAAGAATTAATAAAAATAAAAATTCAATGTCTTGTTTTTATTTCAGTCTACAATGCAAGCTATTAACCCGATACCTACTGAATTTGCGAAGCCATAAATAGAAACAAACATTGATGTAGCTATTTCCAATCGGTAGTAAGCATTTGTAAACAAAATCTATTCGTGGTAGGCAGTCCATTGAACTTTTGATATTATTCGCTCCATAGGTAATGAATGACCTACTATTGCTCCAAATAGGTTTTCTGCTCCCTTTAGCAAAGTGCTAAAAAAACCAAGGTGCTAAAATAACAAAGGTGCTAAAATATAAATCCAGACTTAGCTGTTTTACAAAGAATTTGCTGGAAATGAAATCATCAGAAACATTCAGAAATAAAACCATGTTGCCGTAAATAAATCCACCACTCAGTAAGTTTTGAAAGAATAAAACCGTAAAATATTGGGTCTTGTTCCAACAAAGCAAAGGAAATACAAACTCGTCGGTTGAGTTAACTTCTGGCGTCGGTAACTTATAAAACTTTTGACTGCGAGCGGAATAAAACAGCAGAAAGATGACCATTCGATAAAAAGTTAAATTGAAGAACCATTTTTTTTTCTGTATTTTTTTTCCACGAGTAGAGGGAGGCCTTTGCCCAGCAGTCAGTGGGATGATGTAGGCTAAGTAAGAAGATAAGTCTTTTGTTCTGAACATTATGAGATGAAAGTACTTGTTTATGTTCTGTGATTCATAAGTGCAACTAAAGTTACAACTGGAAATAAAAGAAAATCAGAATATTTTTTTCGTTTAATAAACCGAGTAGGTATCTAAAGTTATTTATTAAGTATATTTCTCAGTTTGCCTACATCTTTTAGGTAAAGAAGGAATCAACAAGTCAATATTGCTGCAAAAACTTACTTTGTTAAAAAGGTTCGTTTGTGTTTGTGACGAAAATAACTCGTCTAACCACAAAAGATGAAACTGAAAGGAGATTTTTCAAGTCTCAGCATTATTTATTTTTTCCCGGCATTATTAATGAATAACATACCTACCTACCGCCGACCAGAAGAATCATTAACTTTCGGTTTCTGTACGAGCCTTTGTCTCCAAAGTACTTATTTTTTGACACAAAGCTATATCAAACGAAACTGCTCGACGACAAAAAGTCCATATATCGTAGCAGAATATTGACGTCATCAAACTGAAAATGAAACGAGACCGAATTTCATCACCGTCAGTTTCAAACTCAGCCAACCATGAAGTGACGTCATCCGACAACACATGCTACCAACATGTGGTAAATAAAGACTGTAATCGGCAGTTTCAAATGAACCTCATGTGGTGAATGGTATTAATAATAAATACAGAATAATTGAAACAATCAACGGATGTATCTATCCTGACTTTGACGTTTCCAGAATATCAGATTCCAATAATGAACAATCAATATCTGCTGAAGGCTATTTGACTTTGATAAGTTCAAAATAAATACCTGAAAGCAAACCAAACAGAGTAAACATAAATTTATACTTGAACATAAATTATGAATTTACGTTAAAAATTTAGACTGCAAAATGTTAATGATTACACACTTCATCGTCGACTTTTTCAACAGTTCAGAAATATGTTTCAAACCTGAATAGTTTTTGCCAAATCATACTCTATACCTTCCAAGCTCAAGTATTAGTACTCTTGGCAAATTAGTTTTCTCGTTTAAATTGGTCAAATCATCTACCAAATACCTAAACCAAGTGAGGACACTGAGGACAGGTATTCAACACTGGCAGCAAACGATGAGCCAGCGGAACCAGATCGTCATTTATTATGTTTATTTTATATGCAATGCGAATCATGCCAGTCCATTTCATAAAATGACACGTTTCATTTCATGTTCATTGGATTGGAGTCTGTTTCGAATGATTTTTCATTATTGAGTAAATTATTTATTTTGCGTGTTTCAAATCTCAGATGTTATTGAGAGTTTCAGCTATTCAGGCATATATGACATTAAAACAGCTTTCAGTTTTTATATGGTTATAAATTATTCTAAGTAGGTATAATGTTTCTAAGTTCATTGTGTTATTATGTTATAATGCTTGTACAAACTAGTTACCTACGTACATTCCTCTTATTATTAACTCCATCCTCTTGGTAACTCAGAGCATCTATGAGTCGAGCAATCACTCTAATGACGTTGAGTGCCTGTCTCGTCGCCCCCTACCTACAAGCAAAATTCTGAGTCACCCAATCTATCGGAGAAGCGCAATCGTTTCTTTGGGAATTTTGCTATTAAAATAATACTTTCTTATTTTCTTCGTCCAAAGAAAACAAAACTGTAGGGACGATTTTGTTATATATTAAATAACCCCAAAATGCTTTTTGATTATAAATTGAAAGTGGTTTTCATTCAAGATCGATTGATAACGTTTGACGGTTTGATTGATGAGAAGACGAATCTAAATGATGAGTTGAACCCAATTTCTGTTAGCTTTAGTTTTCTGAAGCAATTATCATCAGTCTGAGCTAAAATAATCTTCAGTAATAACAAAAGTCTTACCAAGTTAAGTTATAAAACTTCTTCGTATATTTTTTATGATAAATGGGCCTCAGAAGACATATTCCTTGGCATTATTTCCTCGTGAGCCATCTAAGAAATGGATTACGTTTTTGACTTTCCGTTCCATTGCCTCCCCATTTTTTAGGGTGTATGCCTTGACGGATGATACTACTAAAGAATTTTCTGTATTAGGTTTGTCTTGTTTTCTTACGACTAATTGGATGTCAAATTTCTATGAAATAGAAAATATTGACCAGCGGAAATTAACAAATAGCAATCTCTTTTATGATTATATAGTTTTGTCTGTGATCTTTTACTTGGCAATGTCTTTATGACTGGTCATTATCAAATGAAGCAATTTCAAATCACCTTTTGTAAGTAATTTCTTTTCCCAGAACAACTGGAGGAACCAAAAGTTCGTCGAACTTCTGTCATTAAAAGATTGAAAGATTACTTGACGAGTTGGAGGGTAGAAATCACCCCGGCGGCACAGACAGAAATTTATCTCATTAGTTAAATGGTCCGTCTAGCTTGCAGAATTGACTCGAGTCGCGAAAACATGGGGAGTCTCCGGTACGGCTTTAAATAAAATACTTGTTAAAAATTCGGTCCCTACATTGTGATAAAAAGCTAACAACATTGAAATGCATTGTTAAGTTTTATTTAAGATAGGCGGTGCAAATTTGTGCTTGATAAAGCGAAATAAAAGAAAGGTGAAGTCATAAAATAAATATATTTACCTATTTGTGGAGCAGTAAGTATATGTGTATATGTTTTGTAAACTTTCTGAGGTAAGCCATGTGATGATGTGAGCAATGTCTGGGACTCATCTCTGTCCATCCAATTATATCAAATCATTTGTGACTTCGGCGCTCACTGGGTCCACATGGTTGTCAACACTCATACGTGCTCCATCTATCAAACCATATACGCTATTTTCACCTCTATCCGAAGGGACTTTTGTCGTTATTGCTATACCTAATTACGATAGACTTATAACTATCTTATAACAAGCTTTATACGTTGATACACTTTACGACTGCGGTGCAATGCTTCTGAGCTATGAGGGGTTGTATAAGGCACTTATTGGAAAAGTTTTAACGGGATTAGATTTGACTAGACGGTTGCTCAGATAGGATAACTTTTCAGTCTGTCGCGATGAGTTTTATGGCGTGGGTAATGTTACCTTACTTAACAAAATGGCTGCCACGCATGGATGACCATGGAAATGTGATCATTGGGTGATTTTAGAAAATTAACTAAGTCGATTTGCAGGTCCAAGTACTTAACTTACGTAAAAATAAGTTAAATATTAAGAGACAAGGAAATCGTCCCAAAGAAATTTACAGACAAACGTCCGCCATTTTATGAATGTTAAATTATTTTCTTTTTATTAATAATATTTAACAGATATTATCATGAAAGAACATCCGAAACGCAATTAATATTTAAAATAAAATACTCGATGTTTTTCCGCATTTACGTACAGAAGCGTTATTTTCAATTTCAAATATTTGGAAAGCGAATAATATTTGAATTATGAACGCTTTCTTACACAGTTCAGTGCGTACTAATTATATTTTAGTACCAACATTTAGTTTGACGATTTTCAAAACGCACCTCAATATTTTAGCTGATTAAGTTGAGATATTTTATCACAAAAAATGGCTCCTTTCACGGTAATTTTTTCACATTTTAACTGACAAGGTTAATGCTTTCTCGTCGATCTAATGTTGATGTCGATAAGGTCAGCAAAAGCACACGATCCGTCAAATTCTTCAGCTGACAGATCCGGCCATAACTTATTCAACATTCTCTCGAATCTCTCAATCAACTATTGAAGTAAAAGTGATGGTTTTGAAAAAAAAACGAGAGAAGGTATTTCTGGTAAATGTCTATGGTAAAGGACTTGTATGATTTAGAAATGTACAAATTATCAATATACTTAAGTTTCAATAGTTGCAAATTATCAGTACTAGTCACGATGTGTATGCTTGTTTGAAAGTTATGTAATGTAAAATAATGTTTCTCTTAAAACTTTTAGTAAAATTGACAAAATAACTAAAATGCAAATTATGAACCATGTCGGTTTGTACCACAGACTGACACTGACACAGTTTGTAATTAAAATCGTATTCTTCCTTAATATTTACAAACCTACAGCTTCAAAGAAAATTTCCACTTGGTACCAATTTCTAACATTCTTCGTAATTGTCATGCTTAATCGCCTATCATTTTGAACCAATCAAATGGCTGCCTTACAACGCTGCAGACCACAGACCTAGAATGAAGGAGACTCCGCAAATTTGCTTTACTTCATTTAACGGAGTTTTGAGTCTAGCTAAAGCCAATTTGTTTGGTCTGATTTAGGTTGTTGCTGCAGTGATACTTAGGTGAAAAAATTGGTTAATTATGCAACATTAGTAAACACATTTGGATGACAACTATTTTTTGTTTTATTTTCTTCCATTCATAATAATATAAACTTTCAGAGTAGATAGATATCTAGGTAGGTACGACAAAAGTTGCCCGCTCACTTTAACACAAAGATTTATTCGAAGATTTAAAAACTTTGCCACCAGAGTAGGTATATTCGGATGGTTCGTTGACTCTACATTGCACTCGATAGAATTAAAATAAGTTGCTTGGTTTACTGCAGTTTTTAGATCTGTGCTGTAGACAATGCATGTCGCGTTCTGTGAAATGTTGATTCTCACATCAAAGCTGATATGTTATTATGTTGTTACGTTGACGACTTAATGAACCGCCTCGATTTGTGTAGTCGGCGATAGAGTCTTTGAATATTAAACTCCCTTACAATATTAACAGACATTGATCTTTTAATGATGATATCATAACAAAATCGTCCCTACAGTTTTGTTTTCTTTGGACGAAGAAAATAAGAAAGTATTATTTTAATAGCAAAATTCCCAAAGAAACGATTGCGCTTCTCCGATAGATTGGGTGACTCAGAATTTTGCTTGTAGGTAGGGGGCGACGAGACAGGCACTCAACGTCATTAGAGTGATTGCTCGACTCATAGATGCTCTGAGTTACCAAGAGGATGGAGTTAATAATAAGAGGAATGTACGTAGGTAACTAGTTTGTACAAGCATTATAACATAATAACACAATGAACTTAGAAACATTATACCTACTTAGAATAATTTATAACCATATAAAAACTGAAAGCTGTTTTAATGTCATATATGCCTGAATAGCTGAAACTCTCAATAACATCTGAGATTTGAAACACGCAAAATAAATAATTTACTCAATAATGAAAAATCATTCGAAACAGACTCCAATCCAATGAACATGAAATGAAACGTGTCATTTTATGAAATGGACTGGCATGATTCGCATTGCATATAAAATAAACATAATAAATGACGATCTGGTTCCGCTGGCTCATCGTTTGCTGCCAGTGTTGAATACCTGTCCTCAGTGTCCTCACTTGGTTTAGGTATTTGGTAGATGATTTGACCAATTTAAACGAGAAAACTAATTTGCCAAGAGTACTAATACTTGAGCTTGGAAGGTATAGAGTATGATTTGGCAAAAACTATTCAGGTTTGAAACATATTTCTGAACTGTTGAAAAAGTCGACGATGAAGTGTGTAATCATTAACATTTTGCAGTCTAAATTTTTAACGTAAATTCATAATTTATGTTCAAGTATAAATTTATGTTTACTCTGTTTGGTTTGCTTTCAGGTATTTATTTTGAACTTATCAAAGTCAAATAGCCTTCAGCAGATATTGATTGTTCATTATTGGAATCTGATATTCTGGAAACGTCAAAGTCAGGATAGATACATCCGTTGATTGTTTCAATTATTCTGTATTTATTATTAATACCATTCACCACATGAGGTTCATTTGAAACTGCCGATTACAGTCTTTATTTACCACATGTTGGTAGCATGTGTTGTCGGATGACGTCACTTCATGGTTGGCTGAGTTTGAAACTGACGGTGATGAAATTCGGTCTCGTTTCATTTTCAGTTTGATGACGTCAATATTCTGCTACGATATATGGACTTTTTGTCGTCGAGCAGTTTCGTTTGATATAGCTTTTGTGTCAAAAAATAAGTACTTTGGAGACAAAGGCTCGTACAGAAACCGAAAGTTAATGATTCTTCTGGTCGGCGGTAGGTAGGTATGTTATTCATTAATAATGCCGGGAAAAAATAAATAATGCTGAGACTTGAAAAATCTCCTTTCAGTTTCATCTTTTGTGGTTAGACGAGTTATTTTCGTCACAAACACAAACGAACCTTTTTAACAAAGTAAGTTTTTGCAGCAATATTGACTTGTTGATTCCTTCTTTACCTAAAAGATGTAGGCAAACTGAGAAATATACTTAATAAATAACTTTAGATACCTACTCGGTTTATTAAACGAAAAAAATATTCTGATTTTCTTTTATTTCCAGTTGTAACTTTAGTTGCACTTATGAATCACAGAACATAAACAAGTACTTTCATCTCATAATGTTCAGAACAAAAGACTTATCTTCTTACTTAGCCTACATCATCCCACTGACTGCTGGGCAAAGGCCTCCCTCTACTCGTGGAAAAAAAATACAGAAAAAAAAATGGTTCTTCAATTTAACTTTTTATCGAATGGTCATCTTTCTGCTGTTTTATTCCGCTCGCAGTCAAAAGTTTTATAAGTTACCGACGCCAGAAGTTAACTCAACCGACGAGTTTGTATTTCCTTTGCTTTGTTGGAACAAGACCCAATATTTTACGGTTTTATTCTTTCAAAACTTACTGAGTGGTGGATTTATTTACGGCAACATGGTTTTATTTCTGAATGTTTCTGATGATTTCATTTCCAGCAAATTCTTTGTAAAACAGCTAAGTCTGGATTTATATTTTAGCACCTTTGTTATTTTAGCACCTTGGTTTTTTTAGCACTTTGCTAAAGGAGCAGAAAACCTATTTGGAGCAATAGTAGGTCATTCATTACCTATGGAGCGAATAATATCAAAAGTTCAATGGACTGCCTACCACGAATAGATTTTGTTTACAAATGCTTACTACCGATTGGAAATAGCTACATCAATGTTTGTTTCTATTTATGGCTTCGCAAATTCAGTAGGTATCGGGTTAATACCATTCACCACATGAGGTTCATTTGAAACTGCCGATTACAGTCTTTATTTACCACATGTTGGTAGCATGTGTTGTCGGATGACGTCACTTCATGGTTGGCTGAGTTTGAAACTGACGGTGATGAAATTCGGTCTCGTTTCATTTTCAGTTTGATGACGTCAATATTCTGCTACGATATATGGACTTTTTGTCGTCGAGCAGTTTCGTTTGATATAGCTTTGTGTCAAAAAATAAGTACTTTGGAGACAAAGGCTCGTACAGAAACCGAAAGTTAATGATTCTTCTGGTCGGCGGTAGGTAGGTATGTTATTCATTAATAATGCCGGGAAAAAATAAATAATGCTGAGACTTGAAAAATCTCCTTTCAGTTTCATCTTTTGTGGTTAGACGAGTTATTTTCGTCACAAACACAAACGAACCTTTTTAACAAAGTAAGTTTTTGCAGCAATATTGACTTGTTGATTCCTTCTTTACCTAAAAGATGTAGGCAAACTGAGAAATATACTTAATAAATAACTTTAGATACCTACTCGGTTTATTAAACGAAAAAAATATTCTGATTTTCTTTTATTTCCAGTTGTAACTTTAGTTGCACTTATGAATCACAGAACATAAACAAGTACTTTCATCTCATAATGTTCAGAACAAAAGACTTATCTTCTTACTTAGCCTACATCATCCCACTGACTGCTGGGCAAAGGCCTCCCTCTACTCGTGGAAAAAAAAATACAGAAAAAAAAATGGTTCTTCAATTTAACAT
>JARACY010006056.1:0-19103 GCA_029255725.1 Scrobipalpa atriplicella
GGGTAGGCAAAGCGTTGGTTAACGTCCCAAACAAAGGTCGTTTCGCCACGTTTGACAAGTTTTAAGGGGTTGTTTAAGATTTTTTTTTTTTTGACACTTCTGCCATTGTCGTGTGACGAACAGAAACTATTTACAAAGAAATGTCATGGAACTGTAAGTATGTACATAAACATTTAATATTCTTCTGTGTTGTGTGTTGTCACAGGTTGTCAGCCCATCGCCTAAATTACAACACTAAAACCACAGACTAAAACCCTCGAATCCCGTAGCTGGTTTTTATAGCTTGCCCGGGAGAAAAGCCAGCTGAAACGTTCTATGTTTGTTCTATGGAAGTTACTTATGAAGAACTACTTATCGGATAGGTAAATAACAAGATAGCTGGTAAAGTGCACATATTATAATTCTGCACGAAACTTTGCTTCTGTAGGTACAGTTATTTACTCTTGTGCCTACGGACCCCTAAAACGGTTTCGACGCAATAAATCTCTTCTATTAGTCTGGCTGCACCCCGGGGATTGAACCTGCGACCTACCGGCGTTCTCAATTAAAAGTTAAGACTCTTTACTGCGCAACCAGCTCCGAGTCTAACGGGATTTGGAATGAAAAAAAAAAAAAAAAAAAAACTTTCGACTGAGATGTAGGAAAAAAGAAATGTGATGAAGTCATCATCATCTTCCTAGCCTTTTTCCCGTATTTCACGGGGTCGACTACCTAATCTAGGGGATTGAACGAGGGTACTGGTTTTTACACAGAGCGACTGCCATCTGACCTCCGCAACCCAGAAGGGAAACCAGACCACACAACCTTTGAATTTCTTCGTAGGTGTGTGCAGGTTTCCTCACGATGCGCGATGTTTTCCTTCACCGTAAAAGTGCAGGAGGTCGTGGTTCGAAATTCAACACGTTTGTTTGTGTTTTGTGTGTTTTTCGGTTTTCGAACTTCATATGTACGTTTATTCGGCGCTTTTACGGTGAAGGAAAACATCGCGCATCGTAAGGAAACCTGCACACACCTACGAAGAAATTCAAAGGTTGTTTGGTCTGGTTTCCCTTCTGGGTTGCGGAGGTCAGATGGCAGTCGATCTGTGTAAAAACTGGTACCCTCGTTCAATCCCCTAGATTAGGTAGCCGACCCCGAGAGATACGGGAAAAAGGCTGGGAAGATGATGAGAATTAGAATTCTATACAGTATATTAAGAATAATATTTTGTCATGTTTACAAAATTGTTTATTACACTCTAGAGAAAAAAATAATTATAGTCCACGTTAAATAGGTAGGTGTGGTTTTTTATAACGCAACAAAAACTCGACGTCTGTATATGTTAGTTAAACACGCAAAAGTTCTGGCCTAATGAAGTAAACATATTCAATTTTTTATGTGTAGTAAGCTATATGGAGCGTGTGTTTACCCACTTTTGAATTATACAGGGTGTTAATTTAATTGCGTGCTTAATTTAATAAAATTTTGCCTTGTCTATACAAAACTGCAGATCCCGGAGAGCATCATTGTATGGAGAAGGCAATTTGTGTTTTTGTTTGGCAAAAATAAATGGTTTAAATTATTTAGTACATTATTTCCTATGGTTTTATGATATTTTATATAACACCCTTCGTGGTCTAGTGCCACAGAAAGCAGCGACAGGGGTCAATTAATTTAAACCATTTTGTTTGGTTAGAACTAGACATCGGATTGTATGCAATTGCATATTTTGCTTATGCAAATGCATAAAAATCTATTTTGACTATAATTGTGTTATGTATGACTATATTCGTAAAACGCTATTTTTAGGGCGTTATTGCATATTTTTACTACAATTTGATTAATAGTGCTTATTTTAGTGTTGTAATACACGGGAATAGTGGAGAGCGCGTTCGTCTCAGTCAAAATCACGTAACCTTGGTTTATGAAAGTCCCTGGAAATACTTATTCGAAAGACATAATATGTCTTTGAGCTTACTAAGGCTTGTATTTATAATCAGCTCTCAAGAGTGACAGCGAGTTTGATGAGTGTCATTCCAGTACAAAATTACCTGTGAAATCCGCCCTCAATATTACTCTCAATCTTGAGATCGCTTTATAAATACAAGCCCAAGACCCTGCCCAGTTCACTGTTGAAAAATAGGCCTCGGCAATAAAGCCGCACCCTTGTGAAAATATTGCAATAATAACGGGAATTTTAGTAATAAATACCATTTTTAAAGTGCATATTTCGCCCTTTTTAGTGCATATTTCGCCCTCTTTTACTGCATATTTGCATTCATATTTTGGCATTTTGATAGTGCATATAATCCGATGTCTAGTTAGGACATTGCAGGTAGTTATATCGGATTCAAGATGCCTTCCTCTTAAATAATTTAGGGATAAAGGTTTGATTATAATATGAAAGTATTCTGCCACTTGTATGGATTATCTTAAAAAGTAGGTCTACTACATCTCTAGGGAGTTTTCGCTTTCTTTGCTAAAATGGCGATAGCTGCCTCGTACCTATTTCTTCGTGAAATCTTTTATAAGATACACTTTGCGACGTCAATCTTGCTACACGCTGTTTGTTTTCTATTTCCAAGCGTTAAATCACGTCTATACACGTACCGAGTAGGCAGAGCGAAAACGACATACGACTTGCTTATCTATTTAAAGCGATTTTCGGCACGATTGTCAGATTTTTGGGATCAAATAAATGAGTATTATTACTTCCATGCGAGACTGGGAGCGAAAGAAAAACGTAGAATGGGCCAGCTGCATCTCCTCCCGGGCATGCTGTAAAACCAGCTAAGGGAATCGAGGGTTCCAATATACTGTAATTTAGGCGATGGGCTGACAACCTGTCACTACAGCAATGTCACTACAACTCTATCTTAAACAACCCTCAAAACTTGTCAGACGTGGCGGTAGCTCGTTTTCGCTCTGCCTTCCCCATTAGGGATACAGGCGTGATAGTATGTATTACGATTGTGTATTACCATGGTATTACAATGTAGTACAGTCAGTTCACACCGAGAAGCGACAAGACGCAACGCGGTTATCAATTTAATTAAGATTCTTGAAGAATGTGTAATTTTGCGGAGGTGTATGTATTTGATACATACATACATAAAGTCACGCCTGAATCCCTTACGGAGTAGGCAGAGCGTAAAACGCCCCGTAAAAGGCGCCTTCGCCACATCTGACAAAAATTGAGGGCAATTTAAGAAGAGGAGGAGATGCAGCTGACACATTCTATGTTTTTCCCAGTCCAGCATGGAAGTTATTTTATATACTTATTTTTTACATGTTTTATATATTTATTTGTATATTTACCGCAGAAAAATAATCATTCCTACAGGAAAATGGATTAAGCCGCGGCGGAAAGCTAGTTTTAATATTTATTACCCATATTACGTATTCGTACGTTAAGTAGAACCTTTATTGCGGAATGGGTTATGTCGAGGAGAGGTTTTTACAACTATACAAAAAAGGGAATGTATGTCGGTTTATCACGCAGCGGGAGTGGCGTGACGGAATTTGTATTAGCCACGATTTCTGTCACCACGCAGAATTTTGCCACGCGACGTTTCGGACGGAAATTAATTAGTTTTTTTTTGTATTTATTTGCTCTGAGTTTGCTCGGAGAGAAGCAACCATAGTTTATCCAGAAACTTGGAATGTGCTGAAAAATAGGCTCCTTACTAATTTTATTGACGTTGCGTAAAATGATTTCTAGCCAAAGTACTGCGTTTACGCTTGCCGACAAAAATATTATATTGATCTTGGAGATATTTCTCGTCCGATGAAGTATTGAAAACACAATTAAAACAGTTTTAAAATGTTGAAAAAAATCATAAAGTCACGTCTTCAAAAAACTTAAAAACGGTTTTTAATGAATAAGGCAACCGAGCTACTACGTAATTTTTTTCTTAAAACATAAAGCATACTAACCTTGATCCATTGTAGTAATATTTTTTCATTTTGATGTAATTATCATTCATAATTTTACTAATTTGTCATTTTGTCACTTACGTTTTTAATTCCGAGGGAGTTCAAATCTACTCTCCTTGTTCAGCACGTTTTGTTGTGCCACGTTTGTGTGAGTGAGAGACAAATACCAAGGAGGAGAGAGAACATTCTTTGTAATTGCATACATACATACATATAGTCACGCCCTTATCCCTAATGGGGTAGGCAGAACGACAACGACCCAAACAAAGGTCGTTCCACCACGTCTGACAAGTTTTGAGGGTTGTTTAAGATAGATCTGTATATTGCTGTAGTGACAGGTTGTCAGCCCATCGCCTAAATTACAATATACTGAAACCCTCGGATCCCTTAGCTGGTTTTTACAGCATGCCCGGGAGGAGATGCAGCTGGCACGTTCTATGTTTTTCTATCGCTCCCAGTCCAGCATCAAAATTTATTTTGACTTCATATTTTTGCGCTTTTGAAGGTCATTAGTAGAACATGTTGTTTAAAGCAACGCAGTGCTTTTTTACACCCTGTATAAGTAGAATCCATAGTAGAACTACATATTTTACTATGCAAAACGGTATAGAGACATTCAATGGGCGCTTTTCCACTAGACGTCACGTCAACGGCAACGGCGACGGCACGGCGACGATCACGTGACAATATCTATGGGAATCGATGACATGCCGTGACGGTGCCGTGCCGGCAAGTGGAAAAGCGTGTCATATAATTTCATTGATTTTCATACATTATCTCACCTACGATATCGTCGACGGTACCGTGCCGTCGCCGTTGCCGTTGACGTGCCGTCTAGTGGAAAAGCGCCCAATGATTGTCACTTCGTAGTGAATCTTCTGGGCCTTTTCGGTTTGCCCATTCATTATATTATTTAAAAAAAATTCAAGCGTCGTATCGCTTCCCGGTGTGAACTTAAAAACCAGAGTATGCAAAGGTGTCTCGATATCTTCCAAGCAACCTTCCAACTAACTAGCGAAACAATCTTATCTATTCCCGTCAACTTTTCAACCAGCGCAGCAGTTCCATAAAAAAATAACTCTTTTGACACTTTTGAAACAAAGCTAAATATACCCTTATCTCGGTTTGAACCAACGTTGTTATTTTTTAGCACGCTCATTAAGTAACACCCTGAATACTAGCAAGTGCGAGCGAGATAACTGTATAGTTAAGTTTCAGGAGAGTGAAAGAGACAGGTATATGTTGCAGAGTGCTGTTACTTAGTTGGTTTTCTTTATTTAATTTTGATGCTGTTATGTTTGTGAGTTGTTTCGTATGGAAATAAATTCTAGTGTTTTTGTTAAATGGTTCGTGCAAATGTAGTTCAAGTTTGTAATGCATTTGGTTTTTATAGTATTTGGTTTTTACTACTAACGTACCCTCCGAAGCAAGGAATCTTTTTTTCCAGACAATCCGGTGATTAAGCCAGCAGTGTTCTAACAAAACTGGGGAAAATTTCATAAAGTGATTAATTAACAAATATCAGCTTTGTGTTCCCCCCTGGGAATCGAACCCAGGACCTTCGGATCGAGAGCCCGTGGCTCAGACCACTAGACCACCGAGGCAGTTAAATCTAATAAAAGGGATTTTTGGCTACGAAATTTAAAAAAATCAAGAACTGTATGTTCGGTTGCCAATAGTGAAGTGCAGTAGACACATTTCTGGCTGACTGGTTGATATTAACAGATATTTCTCAAGAGCAGACGAGGGTGGGGTCGCAGTGACAGCGTATTTGAAGTTTTGTTTGAGGACTGACCTGACAGCTATGCTGCCAGCATAAGCGAATAGAAATGCTGCCAAATTCGTCCGATAATATAGATTTTGGATTCACCACGTTTTCTAGTAAAAGTTCTGCAAATTATTCTTGCTTAAAAATGTCCTCTATTCATTTCCAAGCTGAACTGGGAGCTCGATACAATAACTTTATTTGTTTCGTAAGTCTAATTAAATCAGGTTATCCGCATAAATAAATCTGAGATAAAAAAGACGATAGCTAGACCAAGTATGAAATCATTCGTTTCTTAATTTGTAATCCGCATATTGTGTAAGGCCCGTATTTATAATCAGCTCTCAAGAGTGACAGCGGGTTTGAGTCCGTATCTGAAATGTCATTTCAGTACAAAACGATCTGTCAAATCCATACTTAATATTGCTCTCAATCTTGAGATCGCTTTATAAATACGAGCCTAAGTATTCATGATTGTGAAAGTAAAACTTGCTTGAAACTTGGTAAATGTGAGATTCCGTTTAAGTTTTTTTTATTTGCGTGGGTAGAAGATGTATGTAATGTGCTTATCGAGAAGCTAAAAGTACTAAGAGAATAACACATTGTTTTTTTCGCGAATGGGCGCTTTTCCACTAGACGGCACGTCAACGGCAACAGCGACGGCACGGTACCGTCGACGATATCGTAGGTGAGATAATGTATGAAAATCAATGAAATGATATGACACGCTTTTCCACTTGCCGGCACGGCACCGTCACGGCATGTCATCGATTCCCATAGATATTGTCACGTGATCGTCGCCGTGCCATCGCCGTTGCCGTTGACGTGACGTCTAGTGGAAAAGCGCCCATTGTCGCGGTAAATAAGTAAAATGAGTGATGAACTAAGAGAAAAGATTTGAATGTTACTGTCCTCAAATGCACCCTATAAAACTTCTTTTACCACTATCCTTAGATTTATCCTTATCATTCAACAAATGGGACAGAAAACGAGTGCTCGGAGCACCCTTTTTCCATAGGAGTGAGCGAGAGGTTGTATAACCCGAATAAATTACAAAAGACCACGCGCCGCTATGATAAGTAACTGACGGAGGTATAGTGCATTTTGACGAGTAGTACAGTCAAGCGCGCGGTGCCAAATGCTCGCCTTGTTTTGTATGACGCGCTGAATCTCTAATAGTCGTAAATCAATGACTTTCATACTTTATACAAATCTCATACTTATCTTATCTTATCTTATCTTATGTAGCCATTATGTGTCCCAATCTCATACTATAAATTAAAAACCTATAAAATTAAATAACAATTAAATACTATAGGTATAAAATTTTACTGCCGACTCTTCCAACCATCAAATCATCTCTTCTCAAAACAATGCGAAGTAGCCGCCGCTGTTTATTTCTAAAACCGAAAACTTCCCACCTACTTTCGTGAATTCACATTTTTCTTACTTTTTACTTCTAAAAACTTGGAGTTCATATTGTTGTCCGCTCGCAATGCCGCCACACTTCTTTGGCTGTCATCCAAGTAGGTTTTCTTTAGGGAATGCGAAACCGGGCTAAAATTTTATCACCGGTTTTTCGATTCCACTTATTTTTGACCGATAATACCAATACTAATAACATTAAGGCTAGAGAAAAAAAAACAAGGCATGGATAAGCTTGCCCAGAAGATATCTGTTCTATATTGTTTTGAAGAGATTATATTACGGTTGTATGCATTCGGAAAGACAATTTGCAGTTCCTGTTTTGCGTTGCGCATTATGAATGACTAGCTTTTTGCGCCGCGGCTTATTCGAGTTTTCTCGTGGGAATGAGATATTTTTCCACGGCAAAAAGTAGCTTATATTACTCAAAGTAAACGTAGTTTTCTAATGGTAAAAGAATTTTTGAATTCAGTTTAGTAGTTTTTGAGTTTATTCGTAACAAAGAAACAAAAATTCACGTTACTTTATCTGAAACACAGGTTTTGATTTAAGCAACTACCAATATTGTGACAAATACCGGTACAAAGTTTTTCCTAAGACCGGTATGGAAGCCCTATTAGGAATGCAGACATTTGGGTACAGACTGGCATACTATACGGGGCGGCTTTTGTTTTATGTTCGCCGCCATAATTAAATCGACTGGCCTTGTTCTGCGTCTCTTGTTAGAAAGAAATAGATGAATATAGTAGTTTAAGAGTAGTATGAAGTAATGCCGATGGTCTGCCCTTTCTATATTGATACGATAATTATTTATAAGGGGAAAAACTAGGATTTATCGATATTTTAAGGGATTGATAAAAAAAAAAATTGCTTTTCCATACAAATTGTCTGATTGAGCTGGTCATTTTGTATGAAAAAGCATGTTTTTTTTTCATTTTCTGAAAAATAATCCTGGTGGTAGTTGTTCAGTTTCGTTGACTGAGCAAGTTAGCGGGACGCTGTCCCTTACACCCCGTATAAAAAAAAAAAAACATTCTATAAATTGAAATACAAATAGACTCATCTAGTTTTAATTTCCAGCCACTTTGACACTCTGCTTGCCTAATACAACCAAATCATTGAAACAAACAACACGTGATCGTTGTGACGAGTGCAAATAGTTCGAAATATCGCAATTAGAGAATAACGAATTGATATAACCATTATAGAATGCACCAGTAACTTCATTAGTTAGATACTCAGTTGATTAAATAACGATATACCGCATTGTTATTCTCTATTATTGGGATGTGAATTTGCTTGCTATATTAATATATCGGGTGTAAGGGACAGCTTCCCACAAACTGATAGAAGGTTGTTCAGAGAACGACACTGAACAATTTTCACCAGGAAAATCGTCCAGGAAAAGAATTACTTCCCAATACAAAATGCCTGATTGAGGTGATTTATGACAATTTGTAATCTTCCACGAAATGAAAAAAAAATGGCTACAAAATCACATCAATAAGACATTTTGTATGGGGCAGCCAAGTGTTTTTCATTTCCTTAAAGTTATTTTTTAGGGTTCCGTACCCAAAGGGTCAAACCAGGACCCTATTACTGAGACTTCGCTGTCCGTCCGTCTGTCTGTCACCAGGCTGTATTTCATGAACCGTGATAGCTAGAGAGTTGAAATTTTCACAGATAGTGTATTTCTGTTGCCGCTATAATAAAAAATACTAAAAACAAAATAAATTAAATATTTAAGAGGGGCTCCCATACAAAAAACGTGATTTTTTTGCTCGTTTTCGTAGATAATGATTCGGAGGCTGTTTTTCATGAACCGTGATAGTTAGATAAATGAAATTTATACAGATGATGTATTTTTGTTGTCGCTATAACAAAAAATACTAAAAACTGGCCAAGTGCGAGTCGGACAACAGATATGATTTTATTTGCCATATTTATAAATGTTGGTACGGAACCCTTCGTGCGCGAGTCCGACTCGCACTTGGCCGGTTTTTTCATAATTTTATCTATGTTGTAATTAATCTATGTTTCATAGGCATAGTTGTTTAGTTTTATGGTCTAAGTCTAAACAGGTATATTATCATTTCTTCGGTGTACAGTTTCGATACTTACTTCCATGCTGGACTGGGAGTGATAGAAAAACATAGAATGTGCCAGCTGCATCTCCTCCCGGGCATGCTGTAAAAATCAGCTAAGGAAATCGAGGGTTTCAGTGTATTACAATTTAGGCGATGGGCTGACAACCCGTCACTATGGTAATATACATAATCATCATCTGTATTAACCCTCAAAACTTGTCAGAACGTGGCGGAACGACCTATGTTTAGGTAGTTTTTGCTCTGCCTACCCCATCAGGGATAAAGGCGTGATTATATGTATGTATGTATGTATGCAGTTTCGATGACTGAGCAACGCCTATCAGTTATACCTAGGGAAGCTGTCCGTTGCATCCCGTATAAGGTATATTCATTTATTTTTTTATTTATTAATAATACTGCCGCCCAATTTTAAAACACAGTAAGTGCGATTTGATAGTTCGCTGCAAATCGCAATTTAAGTTTTTATTCTTATTTTTTGGTCACGCTCTTATTTTTAACATTTAGAAAAGATAAAAGAATTTTTCTGGGAGAAAAATATAAGCAAATTATGATTTTAATACTAAATAGATGATTTTTTCACATTTAAGGGGTAATAAGACGTAAAAACAATTTATATTACTAAAACAATCGTAATAAATATCAAATATCCTACGCATAAACGCAGTGAGTGCTGTTACTTACTGTATTTATACGTAGGAAGAGCCAATACTGCTCTACAGTGAGATTGCTAACTGCTATTACTTACTGTATTTATACGTAGGAAGAGCCAATAATGCTCTACAGTGAGATCACTTACTGTATTTATAGTTAATAATGGCGACAGTGTTCTTACTGTATTTATGCTAAGGATTTTTTAGATAAGTAATTTTTCAGGTATAAATATTAGGTATTTGTTGCACTTACTGCGTTTATACCTAAGATTATCTAAATTCGTCTTAGATTCTCCTTATTCACTTTACAGTGTGATCACTCACTGTGTTATTGATATGCATATGCGACTTGTAAATGAACATACTGCATTTATGGCAGATTATGGCTAAAATTATTTTTGTTTCTAGAGTAGATAGCAAAAAACGGGTTTTTGATTTGAGAAGATAAAAATTTTGCGATTCCAGAAATGTAATAATCCGAAAATTGAAAAAATGCACTCACTGTGTTTTAGAATTGTGCGGCAGAATAGGTAACCCAAGTTACTTTCGGAACCCAAAGTCACTACCAACTGAGCTACCGTGCTTACCTATTATCATTACCCCTACGTAGCTATTATAATATTCTGTTTCATCATTTCTTAGTAATTATTGTTCATTCATATTAAAATATTAATTATTATTCTCATCTCTCAACGTAATCATAATATTTAATGAGTGAAACATGAACACCTTATTTAATTCCCTATGGTTTGGGGTTCTCTCTACTTACGTATTATTTTTATTATATTTTTAACTTTTAAAATTTTTAATTTTTAACGTAAAAACTGTCTCCGTAGTCTAGTGGTCTGAGCCAGCCATGCGCTCCTATCTGGAGGTCCTGGGTTCGATTCTTTATCTTTAAAATGGAATACTGAATTAAAATACAGTTACGAGATCTCTCCAAAAGGCGCGAAGGCATCTCTCAAGCTCTGCGTCTCGATCTCTGGGCTCAAGTCAACAACGAAGATGTAATAGTGCTCTGAACTACTGTCTTTAAAATTAAATACCGAAGTAAAATACACTTACGAGATCTCTCCAAAAGGCGCGAAGGCATCTCTCAAACTCTGCGTCTCGATCTCTGGGCTCAAGTCACCAACGAAGATGTGATAGTGCTCTGAAACAATTGAAATAAACACATTAAATGCTGTGAAGTCAGCTACAAGGTCATTGGTGTAGTGCAGGAGGACGTGGTTCAAATCCCACTGCATACCAATGTGTTTTTCGGTTTCCGAATTTCATTATAATAATAATAATAATTTATTTCCAAAATATGTTAAACAACAAATCAAAAATTTCAACCGTAGACAGAATTTGAACCTGCGTCTTTGGAAAACCGTCCCAACGCTATTAACCAACTAGGCTTTTTGATTTGTTGCTTAACATATTTTGGAAATAAAATAGCACTTTAAGTGCAAAAATACAAATAAAAACAATAATTTATTTATTCAGACAACATTCAAGGTCCATGTTTTTAGTACACTTAACCTATTACATATACCGGTGGCTCTTAGGCCCGCTACACACCGGGCATGCCGGCGGCCAGTGTGTAGCAGCCTTTACATAACTTATAAGAATACTATAAATTATAATACAAAAATTACATAAAGAATTTCCAATCTAAGGATAAGGGTTAAAACTAATGAAACTCCCCCACATATATTTTTACATCATCATCACATCATTCACCCTTACGTCACACTATCTTGCCGCGGTAAGTACTGTCTCCATTCTGCACGTTATTCAGTACAGGTCGTGCTGTTACATAATGCATCCACATTTGCATAGCTTGCATAAAGCCATCCTCTTAGCTATACACATACAGGTAGAATTAAAACTAGCAGTATAATGTACTAAGGCCCGTATTTATAATCAGCCCTCAAGAGTGACAGCGAGTTTGAGTTCGTATCAGAAACGTCATTCCAGTACAAAGTCACCTGTCAAATCCGCACTTAATATTGCTCTCAATCTTGAGATCGCTTTATAAATACGAGCCTTAAACTAGATGTTAGTTTTAGAACTTAGGATTACTAAGTTTAGGATTACTCGGTGGCTCAGTTGGTCAGAACATCGGCACGGTATATCTGTATTTTTATGTTTGAGTGTCACTTTCTGTTCTTCCATGCTGGACTGGGAGTGATAGAAAATCATAGAATGTGCCAGCTGCATCGCCTCCTGGGCATGCTGTAAAAACCAGCTATGGCATTCGAGGGTTTCAGTGTATTGCTATGACAACCTGTCACTATAGCAATATACA
Organism: Scrobipalpa atriplicella; assembly: GCA_029255725.1. Lineage (NCBI taxonomy): Eukaryota > Metazoa > Arthropoda > Insecta > Lepidoptera > Gelechiidae > Scrobipalpa > Scrobipalpa atriplicella. The sequence goes on from JARACY010006056.1 coordinate 12,157, forward strand.
GATCCATCTTGAATAACCCTCAAAATTTGTCAGACGTGGCGGAACGACCTTTGTTTAGGTCGTTTTTATGCTCAGCCTACCCCATTAGAGATAAAGGCGTGATTATATGTATGTATGTACGTTGCTTCAAGCTATTAATTCGTTTAAATTTAATCCTGTCGACAAATAAAACGACTCGAAAAACACTGGTTTCAGAATTTTTATTCTGCCTAAGTAATTAATAAGCCCCCTGACATGGTTTGTGTAACGACAACTATCAGAAACAGCGACAGGATGAGGCAACAGGGATGAGCTGTGGCCTGCGTAACGTTCGGCGCCGAAGGTTCCGTTTAACACACTGTCAATGCCTTTTGCATTGCTATACAACACACTTGGGACTTAGGTTCGGTATAAAATTCACGCCTTCATCCCTAATGGGGTAGGAAGAGCGTCAACGACCTAAACAAAGATCGTCCCACCACGTCCGACAAGTTTTGAGGGTTGTTTAAGATGGATCTGCATATTGCTGTAGTGACAGGTTGTCAGCCCATCGCCTAAATTATAATATATTGAAACCCTCGAATCCCTTAGCTGGTTTTTGCAGCATGCCCGGGAGGAGATGCAGCTGGCGCATTCTATGTTTTTCTTTCGCTCCCAATCCAGCATGGAAGTATTCATATTATTCACCTTCATTTATTAGCGCGCCGAACAAGACGCCGCGTAAAGCTAACTTTTCGGTCGTCGTTTGCCGTGCGGTGTAGGTATCTTCCCTTAGGCGCATGGCAAATAGGAAGCGGTGCGGTGCCGGTGCGTCGCCGGTGCGTCGTTTCTGTATAGAAACTTCAAATGTAGCTGCGCTGCGCACACGTAAATTACATACAAAATCGCCACCGCACCGCTTCCTAAATGCCATATATGCCCCTATCCTTACCATCTCTGGGAATATCTCCCGCTTATAGCATCAATTTTGTAGAAATCGAAGCTATGACCTACGGGATTTTCCACTAGACGGCATGGCACCGGCAACGGCGACGGCACGGTACCGTCGACGGTATCGTGGATGACGTAATGTATGAAAATCAATGAAATTATATGATACGGTTTTCCACCTTGCCGGCACGGCACCGTCACGGCATGTCATCGATTCCCATAGGTATTGTCACGTGATCATCGCCGTGCCGGTGCCGTGCCGTTTAGTGAAAAAGCGCCTATTAACATTATAGGCCCATAGGATATTCAATATACAAGTGTAACTGGATCATTGTATACAGGATGTTCGATATACGCAAGCAATTTGCACTCCTGCGTCCATTACGCATACAGCTCAGTTTGCTTAGGGCTGCCGCGCAGTTGTAATACACACTTGTTATACAGGGTGTTCAATATACAAGTAACTGGATCACTGTATTGTATACCGGGTGTTCGATATACGCAAGCAATTTGCACTCCTGCGATCCCGTCTGATGATTCCATTACGCATTCAGTACAGTTTGCGCAGGGCTGCCACTCACTTGAAAACTTATATTTAACAAGTGAGTGGTTCATATTTTTTACTTCAGAAATTGCGAGAAAATACCATCATCACAGTCATCATCTTACCATATTTCACCGGGTCGGTTACCTAATCAAGGGAATTGAACGAGGATACTGGTTTTTACACAGAGCGACTGCCATCTGACCTCCGCAACCTAGAAGGGAATCCAGACCCAATCATTGATTAGGCTTTTGCCAGGTTAGCGGCCAACCCAGCTGTCAGTTTTCAAACCGCCACTGTTTAGTAAATATTATGGGGTGTAAAAGGCAGCTACTATAAAATAATTTTTGACGCCATATATTTAATGATATTTTTATTAAGAAATTGCGACACAAACTGGGTGTGAAAAAATTTGCGTACCTAGTATGATCCATGAAACTGAACAAATTTGGAACATGGGTCAAAAATGAAAAAAACCTCCTTTATAAACTGGACTGGAGCTGATGAAAGGGCATTTTTTATTTTCATTTTTTTTTTATTCAGCCTATGTTTCTTGGAGAAAGTGGTCTTTTTCACGGATAAAATCAACCCCTGGAGTTTGGTCAGCAAATGTTTTCCCGCCGAAACCACATTGTGTAATAGTCATAATGTACAAACGGTTCACCTTTTTTGTTACATATTTTAGAAAATAATAATAAAAGTGTCGAGTGGTAGCCCTGTCCGCGAGCCTAGGGACGGCTTTTAGCTACATTCAACATGTAATTAAATTTGGGCTCTCTAGATGGGATATATTTTAATAATTTTCATTCTGCATAATAATCATATTTACTCTATGTAAATATTTATTACGGTAGCAAATCAAAATAAGTAGTACAAGTTATAAAAATATATCATTTGTCTCTTTCTTAAATTGAAGGAATAACGCTCGATGATGATGATAACTATCGTATATGGTCGAAACGTCGAGGTTAAACCTCCGTTAAATCCACAACTGAGTAGCCGAGTATTTTATAAATATGAACAAGCCAACTCTTTTACAACTTTTGTTAAGGCGTATACGCACTTCTATGATGGACTGGGAGTGATAGAAAACATAGAATGTGCCAGCTGCATCTCCTCCCGGGCAAGCTGTAAAAATCAGCCAAGGGATTCGAGGGTTTCAGTATTGTAATTTAGGCGATGGGCAGACAAACTCACTATAGCAATCATCTGGAATAACCCTCAAACTTTGTGTATTTCGTTTACGCTCTGCCTACCCCATTAGGGATAAAGGCGTGATTATATGTATGTATGTATGTATGTATACGTCTACCTACGGTATATATAATACTTATTTATTATGTAAAGAGTTAATTTATTGTTATTTATTATGCACGGGGCCTTCTGTGATGCGAGTCCCATGTGTTTTTTTTTGCCACTGCATTAAAATGGAAACGCTTTTAACTCATCAAGCCTCTGTGGGATAAGTAGTGGCCTGAGCCATGGGCTCGCGACCCAGAGGTCTCGGGTTTGATTCCCGGCGGGGGACAATTACTTTGTGTTGTTGTTTCTAGTTCGGTTAGGACATTGCAGGCTGATCACCTGATGATCAATGATTTCGGATGGGCATGTAAATTGTCGGTTCTGTTCTGCGCCTGATTTTTTTCTGGTCAGTCAATCTGTCCCATCAGAACTTAGAGCGCTCGAGCGGAAGGCCGTGTTGCTCTAAGCATCAGAATTAATAGAGAGCGCACTTGTGTGTTGCGCAAACACTTGGGCCCAAAAACTAGTAGATTGGCCGCCGTACACGTGTATCGGTTGGGAAGACGGAGAACTATTATATTACTTATTTTGAGAATAAAAAAAAAATTACCGTTTATAGAGTTATTGTTCAAATAGCTCGTTCAAAAAGTTTCGTTGACTGAGCAACCCCTATCAGTCTGCGGGAAGCTGTCCCTTACACCCACTGATATTTTTATGTCATGACTGTCGCTTAGCCGCTTAGCCATACCTTAGGCCCATATTATATAATCAGCTCTCAAGAGTGACAGCGAGTTTGAGTTCGTATCTGAAATGTAATTTCATACAACACGACCTGTCAAATCCATACTTAATATTGCTCTCAATCTTGAGATCGATTTATAAATACGAGCCTTAGTGTGCGTGAGTTCGACATAGTATACCGCGGTGTCTGTACGCATAACCACCTGACCCAGAACAAACGATACCTACTATTTTTCTCAACTATTTCGTTACATTTGAAAAGAAAATTGCCCAATAAAATAAAATTGTAGAAAATACCAATAAAACAAGCATTTGGGTCGTTCTTCAGAAATGATTCTTCAGGTCACTTTAGTGGCGAATTTTTTTTGTGCGTTTTTGCCATTTTTTTATATTGGAGAATAATAAAGAGATCAATAGAAGTTTAATTACAAAAAATTACTCATATCTAACCACAAGTTACAACAGAATTAATTTTCGAAATTTTCGATGCCACCAAACGTGACATATTGTGCCACTCGAGTGACCTTGTTATTATTGTGAGGAAAAAGTGAAAGATTACCACCGTCAGCATGAGTTTAATATCCTTTTTGATTACTTTTAATGATATTATAACAGTTTGTTTACTTCAAAAACTTAAATGCGAACTGCAAATCTTATCCTGAAATCTCTTACGTTATAATAAGTAAACGGAGAAACCCTTCAAGGCATAGTCGCAATTTATGCAATTATTACCGTTAAATGGAAACCTTCCAACTGGACAATCCCGTATCGACCCCTGGAGAAATCGACCAAGCTACCACTAAAATCACCACACCATTTTGTGGTGATTGGAGAAAGCTAAAGGATGTTCAAGCCAAGAACAAAATGCAACCACTACTCCCACAACACTTGCGAGACCTGCTAGAGGAAAAGAAGCGCACCAGAAAGTTCTTCACCAGATTCCCTCCATTAAAGAACCATCTCAACCACCAACTGAATCAAACATGAGTTGGGGGAAATCTACTCAAGAAGACCGTTTAAGCAATCACCCAAGTCTTCAACGGAATCCTCAGAACTGGTAATTTCCACACACCATGGAAAAGCGCAAAAATCATTGTGCTTCCGATGCCAGGCAAGAACTTGGCCAACCCGGAGAGTTATCAGCCCATCTTATTGCTCCCAACGCTCTCCAAAGTGTTTGAGAAGTTTATCCTGCCTCACATACCCAAGACAAGAACAGTTCGGGTTTCGCTTAGAGCATTCCACAACTCTCTAACCTGCTAGAGTGAACCATGACATGGCTACGAGGATGAACAAGATGGAATACTCGGTGTTCGTAATAATTGACATGGAAAAGGCATTCGACAGGGTGTGGCACGACGGGCTCATCTACAAACTGTCGAAAACCTCAACACCCAGAAGGATCGTCAAGACCATCGAGTCATTCCTCAGAGGCAGAAACTTCCACGTGGCCGTCGAAGGTGCCAGATCCACTGAACACCCCATCGAAGCGGGAGTCCCTCAAGGGAGCTGGCTGTCTCTCCCCGGCGTGTTATTCCATCTACACGTACGACATACCCAGAGTGGGTGACGTTTTATTGGCTCTATTCGCTGACGATGCGGTCTTCATCTCAGCGTCCTACAAACCACAGCATGCAGCCAAGAAAATGCAGCTGACGGTCGACGCGCTCCCAGGCTGGTTGAGCCATTAGCGCGTGAAAGCAAACGTTGCCAAGACACAGGCTCTAATCATAGGAAGATACCACTTACCATCCCCACTTCGCCTCCATGGACAGGAGTTCAAAAGCCCTGTCAAACATCTCGGTATAACCATAGATAGGAACCTCACCATGAAAAAACACGAACGCGGTGGGACAAGTCAAGGCAGCCCGAGCCAAACTGCGGCAAGATAGCAAACTGCCCACGAAAACCAAGCTCAACATCTACAAAACGTACTTGCGCGCAAGGCTGACGTACGCGGCGCCCGCTTGGTACGCTCTCGCGTGCAACTCGTTGAAAAAGAAGATCAGAGCCCAGGAAAACTTAACTGTCCGATCGGCAATAAAGACTCCAATATATATGAGAAACGATGTGCTTCACCGAGATCTCGAGTGGGAGAACATCGACCAGTTCATTGCACGACTTGCCATGGGGTCTCACCCGGTGGGCTTGACCGCGGAGGGTAGCTAAAGAAGAACCCAGGGACCGGCCTGTAGTTGCAGGCCGCGTGGATTGCCTCTCCAGGGAGCCTGAGTATGTCCGAAGGAGATTTCCGCCAAGGAAGAAGTTCCGGGGCGAAGGATTATCAGTCAGCTGTCTGCCAAGACAAAACTGTTCTCCTTAAAACGAAAAGTCATAATAAACGAGCTATTAGACAAGATTATCACTATACGCTTCATAAATAATGTTTTACATTAATTACTTTACAATAAGAACGCGGTATTCATATGAATTTTGTTTAAGTAATAAGATAAGTCACTGGAGTGGTGTGAAATGTCGCTTTGGTGGACAAAATGCCACCCAAATCACGCCACCCAAGTGACCGAATTTAGGGTATTTTCGCAATTTCTCTCTAAACTATGCAATAAATTCCTTTTTCTTAAATTAATCTAAAATCTCGGTTATATTTACGAGTTAATAATAGTAATAACAGATTCAAAGTGTTATTCTATCATACATTACACATGTCCACTTGAGTGATCTGCGTAGGTAGAAAAATGTTGGTCTCGAAAATTAAGCACCTTCTATTTTTTTTCGGGAACTGCGATGAGTCACCAGTCCTCTTTCCTCAGATGCCATGTCAGGACTGGCAAATGGCGGGAGTAGTGGTTGCATTTTGTTCTTGGCTTGAACATCCTTTAGCTTTCTCCAATCACCACAAAATGGTGTGGTGATTTTAGTGGTAGCTTGGTCGATTTCTCCAGGGGTCGATACGGGATTGTCCAGTTGGAAGAACAGAAAGTGACACTCAAACATAAAAATACAGATATACCGTGCCGATGTTCTGACCAACTGAGCCACCGAGTAATCCTAAACTTAGTAATCCTAAGTTCTAAAACTAACATCTAGTTTAAGGCTCGTATTTATAAAGCGATCTCAAGATTGAGAGCAATATTAAGTGCGGATTTGACAGGTGACTTTGTACTGGAATGACGTTTCTGATACGAACTCAAACTCGCTGTCACTCTTGAGGGCTGATTATAAATACGGGCCTTAGTACATTATACTGCTAGTTTTAATTCTACCTGTATGTGTATAGCTAAGAGGATGGCTTTATGCAAGCTATGCAAATGTGGATGCATTATGTAACAGCACGACCTGTACTGAATAACGTGCAGAATGGAGACAGTACTTACCGCGGCAAGATAGTGTGACGTAAGGGTGAATGATGTGATGATGATGTAAAAATATATGTGGGGGAGTTTCATTAGTTTTAACCCTTATCCTTAGATTGGAAATTCTTTATGTAATTTTTGTATTATAATTTATAGTATTCTTATAAGTTATGTAAAGGCTGCTACACACTGGCGCG
>JARACY010006057.1:0-19099 GCA_029255725.1 Scrobipalpa atriplicella
TTTTGAATTCATTATTTCCTTATTTTGTTGTTAAGTTGGTATTTAGTTTTTTTTATAGATTTCCATGTGGTCTTTTGTATGGACCATCCACTAGGGCCAAGTACTAGGCTGTACCGTCACTCACCTTTGCCTTAACAAAAGCGGCAAAACAAAATAAAAATTACTGGTGGGAAATTGCGAAAAACAATGCCATCAAACTGAAGTTTTATTTCAATGTTCTTCTTTTTATGCAGCCATTATGTGTCCCACTATAATGCTCTTAGATTAGTTAATACGAGTATATTACTTACTGCTACAGTATTATCGAATCGGCCTCTAGTGTCAGTAGTTCGGTTGCAATTGCAAGTCCGGTTGTCCGAACTAGTGAAACTTTTTAGTGTAAAAATTGCTGATCAAATTTTAAGAGTTGAACGTACCCATGAAACTGAACAACTTTCCTAAGTGCATCTACACCTTTTCGTCTCTTTCGCTCACTCGCGGGCTGGGATTTTTGCACTCTTTCACTCCTGACACAAAATAATATAGTACACTTATATATGGTCTTTTTAAATTAAGTACAAATATTTTAAGGTTGGATTTTTGTCATCAACCTGAACAACTTTCCCCAAGGAACATAGGTCGAAATATGAAAAAAAAAAAATGGCCCTCCCATACAAATTGACTCCGGCCGCTGACACCACCAAAATAAATAGGAACTTGTCTTTACTATTATAACTGTCAGCTGCGTGCCACTCATCATCATAATGTTGTTATCAGTCTAATACTTTAACACTATCTATACAGAAATAAAATTATCATCTAAAATAATTTTAAACACCCAAAAAACATAGCTCTAATCAAATCCTTGTTAACTTTTGTGTTCGTAAAACGAACGACTTTTATCGATGACTTACAGAATTTTACCACATCCCTGGTCTGGGTTGCTAATCAAATTTGTAAATTGATAAGGGTAAGCTCGCACTGCGATATTTTATCGCGCGAAAAAAATCGCCAAAATATGTGATGTATAGAATTGTATGAAGGTGCACGCACTTAAAATATATTTGCGCGAGATTCCAAATACAATTTACAATGTAAGTTATACTTCTTTAGGCGCGTTATGAAAAATTGGTGAGAGTGAAATTTTACGAGTAAAAAATGACAAATGTCAAAAGTCAAAAATGTCAAATGTCAAACGTAAAAATGTCAAATGTCAAAAAATTACAAAAGTCAAAACTGTCAAATGTCTAAGAGTAAACACGCAAGGCGTTTTTGCCCGCGGAAAAAATAGCCGCTGGCGCGGAAATATTTGCGCATTTGTATTTGGAATCTCGCGCGATTTTTTACCGAAGTGCGTGCACCTTCATACAACATCATACATCACAGATTTTGCAAATAAAAATCGCAGTGCGTGCTTACCCTTATTTTTATTGGGCAAAATGATGAGCTTCATTCAAACAAAAGTTAGCCCGAAAATTGTGCAAAATATGTTCTTGTTGGCAACATTATTATTGATTATTATTCTATCTTTGTCTATCGCTAGAGAATACGTGGAATAGATATATTATTCAACTATTTGTGGGCAACCAATAGCATCGAGCGTTTTTGTGTAGTGAAAATACAACGTATTTCTTTGAATGTGTGCGACTGGCGACAGCGGTTTTCACAGTTTTTCATACAAAATCAGAATGACAGCCTATCTATTAGGGAGCGGCAGCGACTTTCTCTAATCAGTGCATCTGACAGTCAGCAGTCCTTGTCTGACGCAAGGTAGGCATTCACTGACAAGTACGTTTGGACGTGCTACGCACACTATCAAATATATTTTGTCCAATATTAATGACAGTACAGCACATAGTCTTGATAATAAACATATGAAAACCCTCGCAGGTCAAATTGAGTAAAATTTATATTCTTCGAAATATAAAACTTTCCTTGTTTTCATTTCCCGCTAACGCCAACTTTACAATACAAACTAATAGTCAAAAGCTAAACTAAATTCCAGTTTAAACTACTCCTTCCTGTTCTTGAAAGCGCAAACCTTGATGACTTCAAAGCAAAATCGAATAATCAACGTTATAGATAGACAAGCACCGCAGCAGACAAGACTCAATATCCAACACAATAATAATTGAAATGTGGTGGAGCTATCTCGTGTCACCAATAATTACCATTATGACAAAGAACCAGCTCACGACAATAGCTGCACTGACGAACGCGGTTGTTTTAACTGAGTGTATGGTATAGCTAAAGCTATGTTACGTACGTATAAATAGGTTCTATCCTATATGCTCGAAAACATACCTAATGTTGCTTGCTATAGGTCGATTATCAACTTAGATATGGCTTGCTAACAGCCTGATAGTTACGCAGATATAGATAGGTATTTACGATGAACATATTTTTTACGTATTTGGATAAATAATGATATTTGAAATCGCTGCTGTCCTCACCCATGTCAAAGTAAGGGTGAGCACGCGAGTCACGTCCTGCGACTCATTTGTGCCGATTCATGCACTGCTCGATACTCGGCCCGCGTCCCCCATTCACAAACTACTGGCTACTCGCTACGGCTCTCACTCGCTACGGAAATATTTCTGTCGTAGCAGTCTACACAAACAGGCGCATTTGAAAGCGATACCTTTCATTTATATTGGAAGTATTGATATGTCCCTTTTCGACCACCAAACTAATATACACGGCTAATTACTTAGATGTAATATACGAGTCATTTGAAGTTTTAATTATCAAAATTGACTTTGTTCTAAAACTATGACATATTATAGAGCAAAGGTTGATCATCTGTACGTAATTGTCATAGGTACCTAACGTACTATAAAAATTTGTAAATATAGACTCAAAAAGCTGTACGTACCTATCTGATATTTTGTATTATTTTACTACGATGCTTAAAATAAGTATTTGAAAACATTAAAGTAGGTTGGTGTTTTTATCGCTGGCAGGAATTGTAAAGCTTCTGGTACACAAAGTAGAACCAACTCCAGAAACACTGACTGGATCCTAAGAAATAACAAAGTATTTCTTTACCGGCATATTCTTGGAAGTTTATAAAGTTGCGAGAGAACTGTCGAGAGTTGAGGGTCGAACAGCCACAGGCTATTTGAAGCCAAGGTGATTCTGACGAGAATACGAGAATATAATTTATTTATAGTTTTTTTTTTCATAAGCTTTCTGCCCTGCGGTTTCATCCGTAGTTAAATGAGTTTTCCCGTGGGAATGTGGAATGATGTAATTATTTTTTGTATTTTAGCTTTCCAATGTTTGGATGGTACCCAGACTGTAACTAAATTACGGGAAAATTATCTCATTCCATCCATACTTTCAGGCTTTCAGCTCTCAATACCTAAATATGAAAACTTTTTGGATTTTTTATTTTTTTAATTAACCATGACACTGGCCAAAATCTTCGGAAAAATAGTATAGGATGCCATTTGATAATTGTGAAAAAAATAAGTAAATTATTCTTAAATTAGTAAATGGCGATTATCACAAATTGTTTTCAAGTAAACGTGCCAGTATTTAAAATTAAATAGGTTTTTTGCCGAAGTTTTGTTATGTGTGATGTGTTGCCCAATAAAATAAAATTAAATAGAGAGAGAAATATTCTGTGTTTTTATCCTTATTGAACAAACCAGCGGACTTTTTTAAATTCTCGTTTTAGGATCAGTCTGTATATTCGTTTTAATAAGAATAGATTAGAATTTCTACTATATTCTAGCTTCGTGAAATGTTACCTAAGAATTTCAATTAGAAACGTGTTTCTTACTTAGACCTTTCATTTCTAAGCCTTTTTAGGTACCTATAGTTTTAGTTTTTAGGTATTTTTAGGTAGAAATTAGTTTTGGAAATCAGAATTATTTTAGATCGTAGAGTCTTATCACGCATGTACAATTTCTATCATGAAAAATGACAGAATGTAAAAGATATCTAGGTAGAATACAATCTTTCAATTTTGAATAACTATGCACGAATAGATAGTCATAATAATTTGAAGAATTCCTTCTTCGCTACGGGACCTTGTAAATTCGGAATTCCCGTTACATACGTCTAGGAATATCGGTTACATGTAGATATAGCCATGGATAGAGATACATTTACATCTCAACTAACCGGGTGTTAGGGCAAACCACTGATTAGAGAAAGTCGCGGGACTGTGGGGCTAACACTATGTGTTCAAGATGACTCAGTATGGGATCCGACCCATGCTGATATCTTACAAAAAAAATTAGATTTCTATACAAAATCAGCTATTAGATAAATTGAAAGTCAAATTATGTGTCCCTACTTTCGTTGCATTTTTTAGTTTTTTAAAAATCTTTTTAGAAGAGAGCGACGTACCAATCTTTCATTTTCAAAATCCGGTTTGGATTTGCGTCTCGCCGGGGATTTGGATCTGTCAAACATTGAAATGACAGATCCATTTTTCCTCCCTCGCTAGCTGATATTATTGTATCAGCTGTAATATTATACGGTTTTTGTTTTGTATTCGTTATTTATCACGAAACATGTGACTGATTTATGTACTATTTTTTATTCAATAGAAGATTAGAGCCTATTTTTTTTTGTATAGATATAGGGACATTTTCGTATAAAGTTGTACAAGCGCTACGTACAGTCGTACAGTACAACCAATAATTGTGTGTTTGATTTTTCACTATGCCATTTTCAGTCTGATTTCCGTAGCTGATATTTTTTCATTTATTGCTAGATGTATTTTTTGCACTTAATATAATAAATTAATTAAGTTTATTAGTAGTTAATTGGTCTTTTAGCCATTATTTACGGAATGAGAATTAAAAGGTACCTATAATGGGACAGTAATTTAGAAAGCAGTTTATAGTGAGTAATTAAGGAAAACCGAACGAACGAGCGTTCAGTTTAAGAGGCTCCGCTAGGCTAAGTGGCCCCCAACATTAAAAAAATTATTACTCACTGAAAAAGTATGGGTAATGAAGATAATTTTGATCCTCATAGATAAGCAATTAATAGGATAGTAACATTTGCGAAAAACTACCAATTTTAGCACGCTATCTGTAACTACAAGGAACACTATTAGTTTATGATGCTTAAAATAAGCATACTTCAATCTGATCTACCGGATTTTTAAGTACATAATAGCATTTTCAGGGAGTGAATAAGTATTTTTACTGGTAGGGGCGCCACTTAGCCTAGGGGAGCCTCTTAATCCCCTAAGGACGATTACTGGACGGCAAAAATCCGGCCAGGCGTGAACTGATCTAAGAGGAAAACCACTTTACGAGCTTTCCTGCAAGGGACATTCCGTTTACAAACCTCCCATTAGCTATTAGCAAGGTTACTGTAGTAGCCTCTACACTAGTCTATTATATTGTACAATAAAAGCTTACTATTTATTTAAGTATATAAAGAGAAGATTGTTTGTATTAAAAAAAAAGCTTCGTTACCCAATAGTACCTAGCGGAGGGTACTTTTTACCGTAGAAAAAAAAATCTTAAAACTCAATAAGCCATATGAAAAGTTAGTATTTTGGTATTTTAATGTATATTTTAAAAGTCAACTTAACAGTGGAACGAGGCAACGCTGCCAGTATCTTGGGGTTGTGACGTGCTGGACGAAACATTTTTTATGTGACATAGTTAATTATTCTTTATTTGTAAAATAAATTTCCATTTATATTTTTAATACAATTAAATAATCGAAGTAGCGCGATAGTAGGCATCTCGCTACGAAATCGTAATTTTCACTGCGAACAAAAAGTGCTAATATGCTTATTTACGTTAATATAATACCTAGACACTCGGCTTTCTAGATAAAATATTCAGATCGTTACGCTCTCAGACGGGCTATTAAGGAGCCGACTATATATAAAGCTGGCTAATTAGAAAACCTTTGAAAGAGTCTGCGATTACCACCGAGTGTTGCGCAACTGACGCTACAGTATGAGAGTTTAGATGAACGTGGTGAAAAAAGGAACTAACGGCGCGGCTATAGTGCCAACGCTATTTTTGACAGTTCTCCTTGTATGTCAGCACCCCCGCCCACGTTCATTTGAACCGTTGTCGGTCTGTAGTTGCGCTGGTAGAGCATTCTTTGTCACACGCGACGACGGCTCCTCGTTCCCGCGACATTTAGCCTTTGTTCACAATTACAGACAGAACCAGGCCGAAATAATTGAAAACATTTAAATTCGCACCCAAAGTAAACAACCGCCGGCGGCTATATATTAACCCGTTTCATTTTCCGCGCTGTTGAAGCGGCCAATTAAACATGAGCCTAAGAAACTTGTACATTCTACGAGTAGGTAACTTAATAAAACGGAATTATGTGCTGCGATGCGACCCATCTGCCGCTCGCGAGACAAAGTGAATTTTGATGAAATTAGTTCAAAAGTTTAATGGGGTAGGTATGCTCCCGGCATTCGCTCCCCATCCATGTTTAATAAACACCCCTCTATGTACAACGCGCATAAATGCTTTAAATTCATGGAATGCGAATCACCAGACATCGCTATTGCAAAATAAGTATAGGTATATCGATGCTGCAGCGTTTCAGGGAAACAGATTGAGGTTTTAAAGAAGTTTATACGCAACAGAACCGACAGAAACGCTGAACAAAGCATTCTTGTAAGTCTTTTAAATTCTCTTCTCAAGATCCAGAAATTATATTAAAATTCGCAGTCCTAAGTATTTCCCTTCATTCTTGATGAATTTCGCGCAGAGGTCTACAGGTTCTATCAAATTACACATGGCATTGACGGAATTTATTTAAACCTGAAACCAACCAGCCGAGTTGACGTAGAGCTTTGATGTTACAATTGAGGAAACCATCGAGACGCCAATCTCATTAACATGGACAGACAAATTAATAAAACATACCAATAACTATAATCGAACACGGACATCACATTTTGCACCGCACTGCGTATTACACATTACTGCGTATTCCACTGAATCTCCTCGCCGCTTCGAACCTTGTTCCACACTTAGACGATTTTTTAATTCCCGGTGAAGCCGAGGGGGCGCGAGGGTAGTAATTACCGTTATTTATGAGCGGTTTCAATCCCCCCCACTACTGCAAGTCGTGATTTTAATTCATTCAGAGTCCCAAGGCTCTTTGCACCTCGAATTAGTTTGCATAAAATATCGTCTGCCATTTGTTTGAGCGTCGACGAGTTTGTGTTTCAAAGGATATTCTGAAATAGTGAGCAAGGTGTTTGCAGAATAAAATAACATAGAGACTTCTGATTCGGAGTCTCGTTCTATGACACATCAACTTAGTTCTTATTCCTTTGTTACAGATGACGAGATGTCCCACGTGTACGGGGTCATCACGGCCGATGGTCTCTTCGACGGCACCATCTGGACTCCAACTGAAGAGTACTACATCGAGCCTCTGTCGCGGTACGACGTGGACCATCCCTCCATGCACAGCGTCATCTACCGGCGCTCAGACGTCGACGATCCCAATGAGAAGCAGGATCAACCTTGCGCTTCCCACCTCCTGCACCTGAAAAGAACCCAGAGCCACAACGGAGAACTCTTCAATTTCACAGAGAACGGAGCCACCGAAGAGATCTCCATCCTCAACCACACAGAAGATCTCGGAAGCGAAATCAACAGACGGAAAAAGCGATGGCTCCCCGAAGACCAGATGCAGGACGACGAGCCAAAGAAGAATCCAGAATTACCTTTAGATTTAGACGTTCCTTACACGAGCAACAGCGATCCTTTCGAGAAGTTCAGTACGAGGAAACCGAAGACGAAAATTGATAAAAGTAACCTCATAACTAAAGTGCGACTCGATTCTGAAGAGTCGAGACCGAAGCCAAAGACACATGTTGAAGTGATTAAGACTAAAGCTGGTGTAGTGACAGTTAGTAAAGACATAGTTAAAAAGGAACCAGTAGGATACACCGTTCTTTCAGCAAACGGCACTGATGACGGGCGGCATGTGAACAAGCGGGCGACGGTGGACCCTCGGAAGACCACCTGCCTGGTGTATCTGCAGGCTGACCACATGTTCTACCAGAGATATGGGTCGGAGGAGGCCTGCATTGAAGTCATGACCCGTCATGTGCAAAAAGTCAACGCTATTTACAAAGTCACAGGTAAGCAATCATTTATTTACAACGCTGAAAAGTAAGAGACTTCATGATAAATAATACCTAATAGAACGAAACTTCCGAGCAGATAGATTGATAAGTTCAAACATACCTTGCCCAAACTAAAGAACTCCTGTTTTTTTTTATGGGTTAGGTTTTGGTTAGGTTTCTATCTCTTGGCTGTGCTCTTATTATCATCACGCTTCACATTGGTGTTATTTTTTTTTGACGCCGGTCTTAGGCGGGGTTGCAAGCCAGGCTATCGCACTCTCAGCTAACCTACCTTACCCACATATGGGTTTGTTGTGTACATTTACAAAGATTGTATTGCTTGTTTTCAGACTTCAACCAGGACGGGAAGCCTGACAACATCACGTTCATGATCAAGAGGATAAAGGTGCACACCCTGGACGCGCTCAAAGACCCAGCGTACAGGTTCCCAAACAATTACGGAGTGGAGAAATATTTAGAACTGTTTTCGGGTTAGTTCTTTGAAATACATACTACCTACCTTACCTACTATGTATCATATCCTACTATTTTATATTATTCTCGTAAAAGATATTTTAGTTTGTGGATGGATGTTATATTATACAATTTTATGTTTATGTCAAAACAGTTGGACGAATTCCGTTGATGTTGTCAAATTTCGCATGATACGTATTCTAGGATGTCTTGTAAAATTATCTACCATTCCATCCAAAAACATGATAGAAGAAGCCGTCCGAATTCGCCTCTAATATTAATGTTTTAAGAAACTTTCCATTCCATTACAAATTCAGAAGCACGAGGGCCGATTCGCTGATTTAGACTAATAAATAACATGCAGATACGAAAGAAGATATGACTATTTATAAATACTGTTCACGTACGTACAAATCGAGTCTTATATTTGAGACCTATCTGATATGATAATAGGTACCAACATATATTTTATTTTGCTTATAAGATTTTTCTTAGAGTCACCTAAACCTAAATAATATTTCCTATGAAAATGATTTCGTGTGCTCGGCCTATTTCGCGATGAACAAATACTCTCTTATTAATGATATAATCAGGTACGTTAGGACTTAATATACCAATATTATATGCCTAGCTAGACTGTTGGTCCTATTTATTTCCCTGAATATCCATTATAATATAGGTACGCAATAAAAAAAAATATAACTCTTTTGTACCCTATTCATAATTTAAGCATCTACTAGTATGTTTAAGGAAAATATTTTTTTCTTCGATAAATTAACGGGATGTTTTATTTATTTTCAGAGGAAGACTACGATGCTTTCTGCCTAGCCTACATGTTTACATACCGTGACTTCGAGATGGGCACGCTAGGGTTGGCCTGGACGGGGGATTTGAAGAATGCTGGAGGTGTTTGTGAAAAGAATGGGGTAAGATAACTTTTTTATTTTTATTTATAACTACCTGTAATCTACGCCAAGCGACATACACAGGTTCATTCGATGACGGAGCAAGCATTAAAGGCCCTTTTTAAACATACACCGATGGAACAGCCAGCCATATCTAGATCTAGATCCTACCACCATCTACCATCTCAAAATTCCGAAAAAACATGAAAAAACATGATGTTCTCGATTTAAGCGAAAATATGCCAATTTATCTACTCATTGGCCAGCAACCTCAATCTTGACAAGTCAATTTGCGAACAAAATTGGATTTAAATTAGCGAAAATCGACTGGCAAAATTGAGCTTAATTCAGAAGCCGATTGATGGCTAACTATGTATTTTATTCTTTGGCTATGAATTTTCACCCGTCTCTCATGAAGAATGAAAATTGGGTAACTCACTTGTCGCCCTTCTCGTTTAGGTTATGTGCCGCGGTGGTAGCTCAATTGGTTAGTGTTAGAGGGTTGGGACGGTATTCCAAGGTAACTGGTTCAAATCCTGTTTGCAATAAAAAAAAAAGTTGTTTGTCATGTCTTGTTACTTTGTTCTTTATCTTATAACACATTGTTATTTCAGCATTACCGCGGCAGTATGAAGTCGCTGAACACGGGTATAGTGACTCTTCTGAACTATGGAAAGCACGTTCCCCCGGCTGTGTCACACGTCACTCTGGCGCATGAGATCGGACATAACTTTGGCTCACCGGTAAGTTTCATTATGTCTACTTGTAAGATTAATTTTGTCTACTTGTAAGGTTCATTATGTCTACTTGTAAAATTCATTTTGTCTACTTGTAAGGTTCATTTTGTTTACCGGTAAGATTCCTTATGTCTAGGTACCTACTGGTAAGGTCCATTATGTCTACTGGTAAGATTAATAAGGTAGTAAGATTCAATTCAGTAAATTATAAATCATTGCTGCGGACAGAAGAATTAGATAGGTAGGTACTGCAGATAAAATAAATCTCCACCGAGACTGTGACCTCTAACCTAACCTCGACTCTACTGGTGCAAAGTTGAATTACGCCAGCTCAATGAAGCGAGAGGATTCGGGGTCTTGGAGATAGAAGGTCTGCGGTAATCATTTCAGAAGGTGACCCGGTTTGGCGGGATCGTAAAACTTTACGATAGTTTTAGCTTAGCTTTGTTCAAAGATAGAATAGATTTTATTAAAAAGGTCTAAATTATAAAAAACTAGTTTTCCGCCCACGGTTTTACCCACGTTAAATGAGTTTTCCCGTGGTAAAAAGTAGCCCATGTTCTATTAGAAAACCTAACCTTTATGTGTGCCAAGTTTCATCCCGATCCGTCCAGTGGTTGAGCGTGACTGAGTAACAAATTAGTAGGGAAAAGAATCGTGTTCGTTTGTTTTATGCAATTTATAGAGTGACTCAAACCTAATTTCACCCCATTTTGTTTCTAGCACGACCCAGAAGTATGCACCCCTTTCGGTGAAGACGGCAACTACATAATGTTCGCGCGCGCCACTAGCGGCGATCGCAAGAACAACAACAAGTTCTCACCGTGCTCTCTGAGGGCCATCGATCCGGTGCTCAATAATAAGGCGCGCTCGCCGAAGGGATGCTTTACTGGTATGCAGATCGTGGTCTGTAGAGTATAACTCCTATAACACGTAGCGAGCGCGTGATTTCATGATATTAATAAAAGTACATGAAACTTATAAAGCGAGCGAAGCGAGCGCGAGAATTGACGTCATTGATAGAGGTACATTAACTTATATCGCGAGCGCAACTAGCACGAGATTTCGCATTACTCGTATTGGACTCCCGAGCGAGGTAAGTTAACTCAAACCGCGAGCGCAAGATATTACGTTACTGATAGAGGTGTAGCTTAGGCAGTATACCGCGAGCGTAGCGAGCCCGATATTTTCTTTTGCTGATTGAGGTATGTATTAACTCATATTGTGAGCGCAGTGAGATCATCTCTGTACGGTTTCGACTGCTTAAATATACTTTTTTCCCATGACAGAGCCCCAGCCAGCGATCTGCGGCAACGGCGTGGTGGAGGAGGGCGAGGAGTGCGACTGCGGCTGGGCCTCGGAGTGCACGGACGTGTGCTGCCGCCCGCAGGCCGCGCGCCCGCACTACAAGCCCTGCACGCTCACTGAACACAGCGTCTGCAGTCCTAGTCAGGTGAGCCAAAAACTGGGCTATCAAGGATCATAAAAAAAAATGTCACTACATTATGAATGATTCCACGATGCAGATTCTGTTTTAAAAACTGCTGTTCTGTTGAGTAAGTTGTTAGATTGTGTGATGCCAGGAAAACTGTCAATCTTTGCAAATCTCGTCTTGTTGTGGTTAGTAAAAAAGCCAAAACTTAATGTCATACCTGAATTTCCTTAATAACCTTTCTCTTGTCCTTCCAGGGTCCATGCTGCACAGCCTCATGCACGCTCAAATTCGGCGACAAATGCCGCTCCGACAACGGTTGTCGCGACGCTGCACACTGCGACGGCAAACGCGCTGCCTGCCCCGCTAGTCGACACAAGCCTAACAGGACCAGATGCGATAAAGAGCTGGTCTGTTACATGGGGGTAAGTTAATCCTGTATGTAATATACCTACTTAGAATTTGCCGAGACGTACAGGTGAGTGAATGATGTAATACAGCATTTATTTGTCATGATGCTGCGCATTGTGACGGCAAACGGCCGATAACCTCGTAAAGACCAGATTTTGGATACAGTCGCCTCGAAGTCGTGGCCTGGGAGGTTATGTCTTATTATATCCAACAGTAACATCGTACCACTGTTGATGCAAATTCTGTTTAAAAAATTCGGATAAAACAAACTATAATAGCCTCTGCCGTCAGAAACACATCTATTTACACTGTCATCTAATCTTATTCCATTATCAAATTCCAGGAGTGCACTGGCTCGATCTGCCTGGCCTACGGTCTGGAGTCCTGCCAATGCGCCCCTCGCAAGGACGACCCTCGTTCATCCTGCGAGCTGTGCTGCCGCAAGCCCGGGGGCGCCTGTCTCTCTTCCTTCCACTGGAACACGCCGCCCTTCGACGTGCCCGACATGTATGCCAAACCTGGCACGCCTTGTAATGATTATAATGGGTAAGTGGAATTTGAGTGTCGTAGAATTATCGAGATTCAAGGAGTGTGTGAGGTTACCTAGAAGCCTAATCTAAGACACTCATAGCATGCTGCTGCGGACTCCAGTAGAGGTAGTCGCAATCGCAAGCCACCAGGCCCTTCGCGGAACCTATCACTTTGTGGGATCGGTTAGCCGGACTTATCCACAGGCAATTCTGTGTGGACTTTGATGTCATCCAAAATCTTTGTCATAATAATTTTATGTCTGCCACATAAATTAAACCTTCTATGTAAAATCGTGGACAGTCGTCATCATAATTACGCTAATTTGTTACTATTACAGATACTGCGACGTGTTCCAACGCTGCCGCGAGGTGGACCCGTCAGGCCCGCTTGCGACGCTGAGGAAGCTGCTGCTGTCTGACGAGAGCATCGCCGGGTTCAAGCGCTGGGTGCTCAAGCACTGGTACGCGGTGCTGCTCATACTGCTCGCGGTCATCGCTCTGTTGGTAAGTGCTGGGTTATAATATAACAGATACTGCGACTATGAGGTGGACCCGTTAGGGCCTGAGGAAGCTCGCAGGGTTCAAGCGCTGGGTGCGCAAGTGAGCGTGAGATTTCACGTCATTAATCTAACTCTAGGTACATAAGCTTATATGGCGAGCGTAGCGAGCACGAGATTTCACATTAATAATAACGAAGCGAGCGAGAGATTTCACATTATTGATCGAGGTATATTAATGAGTGCGGCAGTTCACTACCATGTGAATAAATTAATCGTTAATTTTATAACTTTCTATATTTAGCTTTAGGCCAGGGTGGAGGGTATGGGAAGCTTGATTTTAGTATTCGATTTTATTTATTTTTTGTTTTACGATTCTGTTTTATTCTTAGCGATCCTGCAATACTTTAGATGCCGCGATTGAAAAGGACGAAACTAGAGCATAGTAACTCCAACATCTCCTCTGGGAAGGTATATTTTGTTGGGAGTTGAGAGTAATATGCTAGTCTGTGCAAGTGTGGTTAATTTTGCGTGACACATTCATACCATGGACGTATTGGACGTAGATTCAATTCATACCTCCATCACATGTATTTTCCGAATCATAACTTATTTATATCAGTGTTGGTAAATGCTATATTCATCTCATATTATAGGCGACACGGTAGCGTCCAATAGTAAAATCAATATCGCGAGTCTGTGATAGTGTTATTTTTATCTGTTTTTTTTTTTTTTTTAAATTGGACGCCTACGTGCAGCCTTTATAAATTAAACACATTAATATTTATTCGCACTGTTCATTTCAACTTAATATACATTTTTCGTCTTTTCCCAGGTGGCCAGCACTCGCTTCCTCGGTCGTCACGGCAAGAAGTTGAAGTCTGTGACCATCATCCACTCTTCCACCACTGAAACCGTCCGACTGCCCGATGCTGCCGACCAGGGGCTGATAGTCCATACTGCCGTCAGGTAAGTTCCAATATAAATCGAACTTATTTTTATCTCATTAATATTAATATCTTGGAGTAATAGAGGTTGACAGTTGTTTTTTAATAGATGTTGGTTACCCATTGATCATTATCAAGTCGTATGCAGTCATATGGTGTTTCTTGCATCGATATTAACTTAATCAACCTAGGTATACGGACACGGCGATGTAAATTTTTAATTATTTAAGTAAGAGTAGTATGGAATGCCCGGGCTGTGCTTATACTTAGACATTCGTTCAACAACTTATAACGTGGCAATTTCGTCATTTCAGATCAAAACTTCCATTGAAAAAGAAGGTGGCTCTACGCACCCGTGCCTACCGAAGCAAGAAGGAGCACAAGAGCAAACCAGGGGACAAGCCGTCGCCGTCACACAGTGCCAGTAAGAAGAGAGTAAGTAAACATAGCCATATTGAAGATCACTAAGGCTAACTTGTCAAAAAATCCATTAGAATCAATTTAGAATGTAATTTGGGAACATTTAAAACATTTTGTTTCTGGGTTCATATTAGGACCCTTATTCTTTATTGTCAAACAAGATAAGCCGGATAAGCCAGAAAAATACAACATAAGCTTTTTTATCTTTCAGAAGCCAAGTAACTCGCCAAAACCAGAAGAAGCACACAAAGTCACAAAAGAAAGCACAGCGGTAGTGACCAACGCCGATGGGAAGTCACCGAAACACGTGATCCTCTCCAAACACAAGGGCAAAGTGAAAAAACGAAAACCTAAAGTCAAGAAAGAAACTATTGACTACAGTTCCATGCAGAAACACCCTTCGTCCCCGACTAAGGACACCGAAGCTCTGACCAAAGTCCAAAAGTGGCTTCTTAGCTCGCCACAGCCAACAGTCATTCCAAAATCCAAGTCTATCCCCTTAGGACTAACTGAACGAACGCATAGGCAAGTCCAGAAAGGAACCAGAAAAACTAGACCGTCCAAAAGTGCAACCAATCTCCTCTCTGGAGAAAAGACCAGGCTGCAAGTGGTGTTCAAACCACCGTTTAGATTCAGCGTTAAAATTTGCAAGAGCGATAAAACCAAAGTCGTCCTCGACAAGTCTTCTAAGCCCGACTTGGACAGGAAGCGTTCTGACGTCGCTCCTCAACAGACTTCCTCCGCGGAAGTCCCCAAATCTATTCCTGCCAATAACAAAGCCCTCAAACACTCCAATTCCACTAGAAGTATCGTAGAAAATACAAATCCGAGTCCTCCAAAAGTAGAAAAGTCACAAACCGAAAAGGCCGGAGACCACGGCTACGCTAACTTACTGCCTCGCAGTGCCAGCGATTGTAAACTAGGAAAGAAATTGCCAGAAGTCAAAGTAAGAAACGGACATAAGAAGAGTAATTCGGTCGGTCAGAAGAAGGAGACGACAGAGAGCAGGCAGAACCTGATCGCGCAGGAAGACTTCGACAACATGCACGTTTATGAGAACGTGTTAGTATCTCAAGACGCGTTCGTGCCGAAGAGCTGCAGCATGCCGCGCCGGCAGACCACCGCCGGCATCGCGCGGCAGAGCAGCTACGGGCATCTGCCGCGCGCGCAGATCCGCCCGCACCGGCACAGCGCCAGCAACGTCAGCAGATCCCGCAACAACAGCACCACGGACCTGGAACACTTCTACAACGTCATAGAAACACTGAGGCGGGACAATACGACCCCGAACACGTGCAACACGAACACCAGCAGCTCGTCCGGCAGCAGTCGACGCGACTCCGTCCCGATGAAGAACTCCTCTCGAACGAATCGGACGTCGCGACAGAACAGTCTAGTCGAGAAACCGCTGCGGTCGAGTCCCACAGAAATTTCCAAGCTGAAGAGACAACTGAGCGAGATAGAGTTAGGGAAAGCGCACGGCGACATGAGGGGCTTCCAGTTGGTGGTCGGCAAGGACAAGCTAAAGCGGCAGTTGAGTGATAACGAGCTGTGTCGGTCGCGGGTGCAGCTGGCGATGCCGATGTCGGCGGGCGCGGAGCCGCGGCAGGCGTTCTGCTGGAACAAGCGCGCCAGCCTCGACTGCGAGGCTTCACTACCGAATGCGCCACGGGTTTCTACTCGTGGTAATAACCGCACTACGTACACCTTCGGCGAGCTAAAGCATACTGTCCCTGATGCAGCAGATGCGCCAAAAGACGACGTCCATATCTCCCCGGAGGAATTCCTCAAGATCATCGACAACTAGTATAGTTACCGGCAGACTTTTTGGAGTAGATTGAAAAATTTCGATACGCAAAGTTTGGCGTTCTATGTCAAGTTAAAGGCCGGGAACTGTATTCCAGTACAGTCGAATAGTAGTTTCGAACGAACAAATAATCAATGTGTATATTAGGTTATTCGCAAGGCCCGTTCGCCGGCTGGTGTAAATATTGTAATTTGCTTTTTATATTTAGGACTAACGTTGCCACTGAAACAGACCATTGCTCAGTTTTAGTTCAGTTCATGCTAAGTACAGACTAATTAGTTTCTTCGTACTGTTCGCAAACGACTTATGAATATTTCTGATAAGAAAGTACATTATATTTAGCTTTACATATACCTTATATTTAAGTGAAGGCTGAACTTTATTTGGAGTGGTTGACGCGGCTGGCGATGGTCTCGTTTCACTGATCGATCTCTATAAATGAATCTCTATTTTTTCTACATGCTATGTATTGTACAAATTTACTCATATTTAAAGTGTTCATGTAATGTTTTAAAGTATCTTCTACTTTACTCATTTATTTCATTTTTTTTCTCGAGTATGCTTAGTACAATTTTTTTTTAGATAGCTGTCAATTAATGAGTCAATCTGTTTTACTGTAATAGATGTTTAAAAATAACACCACACCAATTTATGGATGATTGTAGATAAATATTTAATTAATATTAAGGATAACATAGGATTCCTGAATCAAGGTCTTCACTTTCTCAGTTACATAACTTTACATGTATTTTGAAAATGTGTGCCAACTACATTCGATGGAATGTAAAATTCTCAATGAATTTCTTTGTAAAAATAAAGAATATTCCACATTGCGAATTTTCGATCAAAAAAATAAATAAATTTAAGCCATACAAATCAGAGTTTTTATTCGATGGACTTTTAGGTTGTGAATAATTTCGTCAGATTGTATTTATCTACTTGAGGAATCCTATGACTAAATCATTTCAAAAACAATAATAAATGAAACGAATGTAAGCTGTCTTATCTTATCGTATAAGAATATTTTTCTATATAAAACATTGGATCTAACCCGAACTAACAAACATTCAAAGTTATTATATTCTTAGAAAAGTAATTATAAGAGAAGTCATGGCTGTTACTCACTTCTTCGTTAAATAAATTTTGTTCTTCAATATCTGGGATGGAACAAGGTTATCAATGTATTAGTACGACAATATTATAGTAGATAAAGTAATAAAAAATGTAACATTTACTAATAAAGAAGTCGTAAAAAATGCGCAGTTTAGATGTTAAGTAAAAACTAAAAATTGCGTTGCCGCTTTTATTTAAAATATGCGTTGGGTTCTTTGGAGTACAACATACAGTATGTTATATTTATTTATTGGATTAATTACGTAATACCTTAGTAGGATGTTATGGTTTCTATCTCAGATATCAGAATATGTTCCAGTACATAATTTTGTGAGTCGAACGAAATGTAGCCCAGCGTTGCAGCTGAGGCTCAGCGTCTATGAGCTTTGTCGTATGGAGGTAAGGGTATAAAATGTAAAAGCTAATTGTAATTTAATATGGTTTCTAAGACGATACTAAAAGTATTGGAGATGTTACAAATTTGTATTTTGATTTCCATTTAACGGCTGTTATTTTGATATTGCAGCAATAAGCTTTATAGTCGCGAATCTGCGTTATAGACTTTTTAATATTTGCAGTATAAGTTACAAAAACTATACTTACTTACTTTTACTCGTAGTTCTAATGATATTCTTCTTCCGTAATATACAATTAAGTGTGTGTTAAATGTGAATTACAAAAAGATAATAAATGTGATTAGATTCTATGGAACTATTTAATGGTTTTATAGCTCATAAAATTACGTATGTTAGTAGAATTTCCAAATTGTATGTCTGTTTCTTATTCTTACTAATAGACTTTATTTTACTCTGTTCTATTGGAACTGGTGTTAAAATAGACTAAACATCTGACCATGATATCTGTATTTGTTCCAAGTGCCTTATGAACAAATCAAAATATTACATTCCTAAGTTTCATTCCAAGATAACAATGACTGTTCATTCTATATCCGACTAATATAAGTTTAAGTAAGCTGAATTGTATTATTATGTTTAAATATTTCCAAGGTGCCTCCGTATCCACTGTCCAGTATTTCCCATGAGTATTTTTTTTCTTCGTACTTAATTTAGCTGTGATAGATGTTTCCCAAATGTTTGCTGTTCTATTTTACCAATACAGATGAATACAAATTTGTAATAAATTCATTTTCTAACATTTAACTATTTTTTTCTGCATTTTTTAAAGAATTAAATGATTCCATAAATAAATTGTGTTTTTACTAATATCAACCTTAATCATATAACAGGCTGAAAAAAATAGTTAAATGTTAGAAAATGAATTTATTACAAATTTGTATTCATCTGTATTGGTAAAATAGAACAGCAAACATTTGGGAAACATCTATCACAGCTAAATTAAGTACGAAGAAAAAAAATACTCATGGGAAATACTGGACAGTGGATACGGAGGCACCTTGGAAATATTTAAACATAATAATACAATTCAGCTTACTTAAACTTATATTAGTCGGATATAGAATGAACAGTCATTGTTATCTTGGAATGAAACTTAGGAATGTAATATTTTGATTTGTTCATAAGGCACTTGGAACAAATACAGATATCATGGTCAGATGTTTAGTCTATTTTAACACCAGTTCCAATAGAACAGAGTAAAATAAAGTCTATTAGTAAGAATAAGAAACAGACATACAATTTGGAAATTCTACTAACATACGTAATTTTATGAGCTATAAAACCATTAAATAGTTCCATAGAATCTAATCACATTTATTATCTTTTTGTAATTACACAT
>JARACY010006058.1:0-19087 GCA_029255725.1 Scrobipalpa atriplicella
GCAGAAGAAGAAGTAGAGATTAGGTAAACTTAACTCAAGCATAATAAGAAGGTGTTGGTATTAGGTTATTATGCTGCTTCTCCGTGCTCTTTGCCACCACGTGACCTGGAGAAGGATGATTCACATAAAAATGAAGACAAAATAATGTGAAAATACCGACGGAGAGTGGGTTGGGTTGTAGTATTGTCATCTTTATAATATCTATGATCGCCGATGGAATAAGTTTCTCATTCGGTTTGCTCTACATTGAGTTTTTGGAAGAATTTCAAGCCAGCAAATCTACCACAGCTTGGATTGGAAGTCTGTTCATTGCTGTCCCGTTGCTCTCAGGTCCAGTCATGAGTGCATTAGTAGACAGATATGGATGTCGCAGTATGACCATCTTGGGCGGAATCATCTCTACTCTTGGTTTTGTACTCGCTTCAATTTCAACTTCTCTGGAAATGATGATGATAACTTTTGGAGTTATTGCTGGATTGGGCCTTGGTCTTGTCTATGTTACCGCAGTAGTATCAATTGCGTATTGGTTTGAAAAGAAGAGAAACTTAGCTGTTGGATTAGGAGCCTGTGGTACTGGAGTTGGTACTTTTGTATACGCACCAATGACTCAATATTTCATCGAAGAGTATGGGTGGAGAGGCGCCATTTTATTACTTTCTGGAACTCTATTAAACTTATGCGTTTGCGGATGTGTAATGAGAGATCCCGAATGGTGGATTCTTGAGCAAAAGAAAACCAGAGATGAAGAAAAAAGAAAAGATGAGAACAAGTCAAAGAATTCCAGTTCAATTTCAATTGATAACGCTTATGCTTTTGATTTTGACTCCGCTACAAAAGGAAAAAGTATGAAGGGATTGATCG
This sequence comes from Scrobipalpa atriplicella, assembly GCA_029255725.1. Lineage (NCBI taxonomy): Eukaryota > Metazoa > Arthropoda > Insecta > Lepidoptera > Gelechiidae > Scrobipalpa > Scrobipalpa atriplicella. Next base: position 862 of record JARACY010006058.1, read on the forward strand.
AAAGAGGCTTGTCTCCAGAAAAAGTTATTAGAACTGAAGCTGCTAGCATAAAGCGTCATCAAAATATGTTAGAAACAAAGAAGGAATCCGCAAAAATGAAATGCGAATCCATGGTCGATATACCCACTTATTTGACATTCAATGATAGGGTAAGATTTAGATATTTAAAACTGTTGTTTTCAATTATATGTAAGTAGATTATGTAAGCGTAGTAATATACAAAACATCTTATACTTTCAGACGTCAATGAAAATGTTGGATAAGTTAGTCAAGAACACCAGTAAAGACTACGAAATGGAAGTTAAGTATCCATCTTTTGCCATAAACCGCACCGGTAAGAAGACACCCTCCTCTATAGCAACATCCCCAGCCACAAGTCCTCTAGAAGACAATAATCCTCCAGCAGTTGCTTACGTAAAACAACCATTGCAACGCACACATTCTGACAGATACGACTTCAAAAAAGAAAAGTCCTTTGAAGAGTACCAGCTGAAAAACCCAAACCAAGCGGTGTTTAAGAATTGCAAATCAGAAGAGAGCAAGATACTTGTGAAGCAGGACAGTAAGGAAAACCGAAGAGATTGGTTGAAGAAGCAGCTTTCAGTCAATCATCATTACTTGAAAGATCTGAAGATGCCAATAACATCTATAAGCCATAGAAATGCGATGCTGAATATAAAAGGATACAGGCTAAAGGCATCATCTTGTCCTGATGTGTTCAAGAATTCTATGATAACCATAAAGGAAGAAGAAGAGGTAAAGTCTAACATTAACTTAATTACAGTATCATCATCATCATCATCTCCCTAGCCTTATCCCGTATCTCACAGGGTCAGCTACCTAATATAGGGGATTTAACTATAGTTAAATCCCCTATAAAAAAAAATTATAATAAAACCAGTACGCTATAGGGTACTGGTTTTATTCAGAGCGACTGCCATCTGACCTCCGCAACCCAAAACCAGGAAACCAGACCCGTCCGAAGCACGGAAAAAGCGCCGAATAAACGCACAAATGCAATTCGAAAACCGAAAAACACATTGGTACGTTGTGGGATTTGAACCACGACCTCCCGCTCAAGAGGCAGCGGCCCTATCCACTACACCATCGTGCTCTTATTTACTTACAGTATGTTCACAATACAACGTGTAACAGAAAGGGTATATGCATCGAGAAATGTGTGAATCTATCCATGAAACTGAACAACTTTCCCTAAGAAACATAGGTCGAAAAACGAAAAAAAATTTGTGACCTTTCATACAAATACATCAGCTGATAGCGTATTTAGTATGGGCAGTCAAATTTTTTTTTTTCGTATTTCGACTTATGTTCCTTAGGGAAAGTTGTTCAGTTTCATGGGTAGATTCACACATTTCTCGATGCATATACCCTTTCTGTTACACGTTGTATAATAAATTAACTTCTAAACGCTTCAAATAATTAATGTAGTCTGTAGGTGGAGCCACGATTATAATAAATCTTTGCAGCATATCACAATTAATCATAAAATAAGTTCGTGTTTAAATGCATGTAATAAAGTCATCAATGTAAATTTCTTACAGAAATGGTACGATGACTGCGTGGTCTGCCTCTCAGACATGTTCAACGTGGAACTCTTCAAGAAACCCACATTCAATCTGCTCTGTCTCGGGACCATCATATTGTTCATTTGGTTCATTGTCCCATACTTCTACCTGGCTGAGCATATGGTCCAGAAAGGATATAATGAGGATGACGGAGCTCATGTTTTGAGTTTGATTGGAATCACTAATACTATTGGAATGGTAAGTCTTTGTTGAAGAACGAAAGGACTATGTTGCTGGGATAAAAAGTGTTGCTTCACTATTTACTTTAAGAGCAATAAGATCACAAGGTTACTATAATGTCTCATAACATCCGCTGCGGAAGCCAGAAATAGAAAATTATCCAGATTCCTCGTGTCTCGGGCCTCGAAGTGCGTGCCAAATCCCAGAAACTGTGTCATATTGCAAACTCAGATGACGACTCACGTGGTCATGAATATTGGCAAGCTGATGAAAATCTTTTGAAAAACGATATCTGTTCAGCCTTTTCAGTTTTCTATATTGATGTGTAAAAATATAACAGCAGAAAGATAAGCCTACGATCGATTCAATAGAGATAATAGCAATAGTTGTGTTCATACTTACACGTGCAACAAGTATTTACGGCATGCGTCAGAGGTAACAAGCTTACCCTTACATTAACATTAAACATCCGAGAACTGAAATTTCTATGGAATGATTAAGAAAATAAAATATGATATGAGTCATCGAATTAGACAGATAGTTGTAGGGCAGACCGTCCCTTGAAATTCACAAAACATTTCAACAACTTCCTTTCCAGGTTGGGCTCGGTTGGATCGGTGACTTCCCTAAGGTATCCATCGGGAACCTCTACTCGGTCTGTCTAATCCTTTGCGGAGCCTCAGTGGCTGCCATCCCGTTCGCTGTCTACAACTACTGGGTTCTCATGACCGTGTGTGCGGCCTTCGGTCTGCTGTTTGCTGCGTCTTTCACCTTCACTCCAAGTTTGTTGGTGAAGCTCGTGTCTTTGGACGATTTTACCGCTGCGTATGGATTGGTGCTGCTGGCGCAGGGGATCGGTCATCTCATCGGACCGCCATTATCTGGTATCTATCATCATAATAATAAAATAACCTATTTAGAGAAACTTTGACATACGTTTTCCATACTGCCTAAATATGTGCTTGTCATTGCTTGTTATTGGATAATATATATTTGATACTATAAAAGCTACTAAGCTAAAGTTGTCTAGATATGACTCTACCTTAATAGTTGCAAATGAGGCGTTATCTTTGCAACTCAAAGTGGTTTTCGTCAGTACTTACGCTCCTGATAGTCGTAATGTGTTTCGTCATTTCGTGGAAACTATTCTAACAATTCTACGAGTACCTACCTTGACTGATGCTGTGCTGTTGACTGAACTCACTCCATCGTCGATCCAGTCGGTTTATTTACCTTAGATAAATATGTAGATACAAAAAAAAACTCGAAACTGACCTATAGAATAGACCGACCTTTTTCAAACTGATAAAATCTTCCAGGTTTGATCTACGACCTGACATTCTCCTGGGAGCTGTCGTTCTACCTGTCTGGAGCCTGGATCGTGGTGGCTGGAGTCCTCATCGCCTTCATTCAACCAGCCCTGAACTACGCCCAGAAGCAGGAGGATGATAATAGGAGTGAGTGCAGCATGGCCTAAGGATTCTTCCGGATTATTGCTCTCAATCTTGAGATCGCTTTATAAATACGAGACACGGATTGGTCGGTACTGTAGATTAGTGGCCATCTATTTCATTATAAATACATTTCATGTTTCTTCGCTTGTTTATACGTTTGCGACCACTTCATGGCATAGCCGATGTTGATGATATTTGGAACAGAGATAGTTTATTATGCTGGAACTGAAAGCAAATAATTATTTCTAAGTAAAAGAAGAAGTTAAAATCTATTCAAAGATGTGGAGTGGACTCGACGAAACTTTTGATCTCTTTAAACGCAAAATGTTGTACTTTCTAATACACCACCAGTAGAAATAGTAAGGTAGAATCTCATCATTTTTTTGTTAAGTTATCTAAAAAATATATACAACGTGTAACAGAAAGGGTATATACATCGAGAAATGTGTGAATCTAGCCGTGAAACTGAACAACTTTCCCTAAGGAACATGGGTCGAAAAACGAAAAAAAAAATGACCTTCCATACAAAATGTGTCAGCTGATAGCGTAATTAGTATGGGAAGTCAAATTTATTTTTTCGAATTTCGACCTATGTTCCTTAGGGAAAGTTGTTCAGTTTCATGGGTAGATTCACACTTTTCTCGATGCATATACCTTTTCTGTTACACGTTGTATATTCGACTCCATTTAACGAGCAAACGAAGATAATATTATCTTCTAATAATATTTACTTTACTTTACTATACTATAATATTTTTAGGTACACCCAATTTTTGGACCTATCAACCTAACGCATTTAATATTGCTAATTGTTACCAATTTAGGCCAATTTAGTCAATTTGTTAGAAATGCCGATGGGAATGGAAAAAAAATTTGAATATTCTTTAATCGGTTAGGTCAAGCCCTTATTTTTACAGACAGAATCATTATTATCTTTCAATCAATCAAAATACCTACTTTTGCAAATACCAATATGGTCTCACCTCAATGAAACCAATATCAATTTAGGGTTTATAATTTATAAATTAAAAGATATACAAATATAACTACACAAGTGTGATTTTTCCACGATTAAGATGTATTTACTAACAATATCAAAAATAGCTTACTTAATTATTTCTGTAGCATTTACTATGAAAGTTACAGACTGAAAAACATTCCATTTAAAAATAGTACCTACCTAGGTTATTTCAATAATATTATAAGATTTTAACCTTATTTAAACTTAAATTTAAGAATCGAATTTAAAATGTAGCCAATGGTGTTAATTCAGGACGCACTATTACTAATTCTAATTCTTAGTAGCGCTGTCACTTTCTTAAATTTGACATAAGAACAGGATAGCAAACAAACACGTGACTTTGACATTCTTAATTTGACGTACGGCGCTTTAAATAAGGAATGACCATAGAGCGTGCTCACTAATTTTAATTAATTTAAGCAGTCTTATGTCAGATAAGAAATGTCAAACTCACGTATTTGTTTGCTATCCTGTTCTTATGTCAAAGTTAAGAAAGTGACAGCGCTACTAAGAATTAGAATTAGTAACTGGACGGCGTGAATTGAGGCCAATGTATGTATTATTATTAAAATAACAACTTATTATTATGTGAGACGTAATATACGAGTTTAAGGAAATATACCTTCTAAAGGAAACTTTAAAAACGCCATATACCTACACCTTGTGTTTACAATTATTTTATTTATAGCAGATTATTTTGTTAGGTATAGTTGAAAAATGTGTCCTTACTTAGTTCTGGCATTTTATTATTGTTTGATAGAGTCTGTCTGCCTATAGAGACCTCTGATTGTAATCAACTGAGTATTTTCTTAGTTTGCGAAGTATAGAAGGAAATGCACAATAGAAAATAAAGGAAAAATAGTTTTTACTCATTTAAAGTATACTTAAATGCACAATAACTATTTTTAAAACTACTTTTAAATCTTTAACTTATCCAAGATAACAATTCGGTTAAAAATAATCGGGTAATAACTACATACATATGCGTACCTACTTATAGGCCCGATTTTATAAAAATGTAAACTTTACTTACTTAACTTTATTGTAATGTATAACCAATCAAGAAATTGTTACATTCATTCTATATTATAATATAATACATTATTAAAACGTGTATTTTGAATAAACTCAGTAAAATTTTAAACAAAATGTTTTAATAACAATACACTTAAAAAAAAAACATTAAACATGCAATTCCTCCATGATATTGTAAAATTTAGGTAGAACGACAAAGAACACCCAGACCCAGAAACAGACATTTAAATTCATAATTCAAATGTCTCAAATGCCTCGGCTGGGAATCGAACCCGATAATATTAGTTAGGATGATCTGATTTAGCGGGTGCACCACTCCTACAAAGCCACACCCCTTCATAATCGCTCGTAGTCACAATCAGAACTGCTCGTAGTAAATAAAGTATAATGAATTATACTAATTAACAACATAACAAGTGTCCAAGTGGCCGTCACTAACTGCTTTATCAATCAACTGTGTAGACCACTCGCTCCCATTTCGCGTTCTACAAAGACGAACCAGTGGTTGTCAAACTTGTAGAGCGATTAGCACCGGACAACACATAAGATGTGTATATTATATTATGTGTATAGTGCATAATATGTGTATAGTGTATGTTATATTATAGTATATTATACTCCGTCTTTTTAACGTTGCGTTATCGATACCAACTTGTTTTGCGGCCCTTAAACAGCTTTGCAACTTAGCAGGGGTTCAAATTTCGGAACCGCAGACAATAACCTTGTTACAAACATATGTTTTGCGGTTGACTTTCTTTAAAATTGTAAAGAAAAAGAGCAAAACAAGTTTGTATCGATAACGCAACGTTAAAAATATGGAGTATAATCAGCCAGAGTCCACTGTTGGACATAAGACTCTTCTTGGCATGCCGCTGAACTCAATCTTCAGCCGGTCTCATCCAATCATTGCTCTGCTTTACGAACATCTTCGCCTCCTCTAGATTCAGGATGCCTTCCACTTTGCTCTGTGCTTCCACTCGACTGCCAATTTGTGGTCTTCACTCTAAAACCCGTCTGCTTCAACGGCCATAGATTCTACGACAGATGTGATCATCCCACTGCCACTTCAGCATATTATTAAAAAATTAAATTTATAAAATAAAATTTATAATAATTTAGAACTCTTGCCGGTGTTTCTTTTACATTCCCGCACCTTGCATTAAACTTCTTTTACAGTAGATATGAACTTTATTTTTTATTTATTGGTCGGTGAACATCTTTTCAGTCTACCTCTTTATCTCTTTCCTTCTATTGTTCTCTCCCTATTAATACAAAATCGTGTAAAACTGTTGTACCTAATATGGGTGTTTGTTTTTATATTTCATGGAATTAAATAAGAATGAATGTCCTTCAAAATTAAGTAAGAACACAACTAAAAATCATTACTTTTCTGCGTGTTTTTTTGGGATATATTTAGCACTCACAAATGCTATTTTATTTTATTTCATATTTACGTTTCTACGTGATTTCTCCAAAGGTTTGAAAACCACTACTCTCTCTAGTATAAATTATCGTTGGACTCTACTCTAGCGTATCATTACGTGCCTAGATACAAAACAAACGTACTAAGTAGAGAAATGCGTAGACAAACAGAAACTAATCAGGAAGATAATTATTATAGCGTCTTTCATTTTAATCCTTGATCGAATTTAAAAGATAGAAGAGCAAGAATAATAGGTAGGTAGTTCAAAAATTCGTTTCGACAAACAAAATCACTGATTCGACGGAAGATCGCAGTTCCTTTAGCTACACACCCTGAATCGTTTTAAGTCTCTTAAATCTTACGTAAGTGAAATACGATTCTGTGAAGTTCATAATGAAACATACCTACTGAATCATATAATACTGATAAAAGATGACGTGGCGACTGGCGATAAACACTACTCTGAAACACTACTTCTAAGTGCATGAAGAGATTAATTTATGATGGTGCAAAAAAAACCTTTATATTAACTACAGGGTATTAAAAAAACACCAGCTTTCTTGGTTTTTTATTGAACGGAGGCTACTTAGACCTAATTTAGCTCAGTATCTTTTGGGGATGGAGCCACGTGTGTTATTTTGTTAAATTACTTAACATTTTTTCCTTTTAGCATCGATTAGGAACGAAGAATTATGATAGAGATTGAATCAGGTCAGTCTGAAATCCTGAACCTTTTTTTCTCTTTTCGGCGAACTACAATGTTCCAAATTCTCTGTGACAATGGTTTTTATATTTTTCAGAATTTTTTAAAAATTGATTTGTGAATTCAGTTGTCGAGTTGCTTTCGTAGTAAACAGTCGTTCTGAGATATCATGGAATTTCAATTTTTACACAATACTTAACGAACCAGCAGGCGGGGAATCGCCGTATTCTATCAGGATACTGAAGTTTGTTATCCTGAATTCGTCTATACCTACAGTACCTACTATATTTCAGTCTATAGGCATTTTTCAGGTTGGACATTTTTTTATGTTGGACGCTTCTAAACTAGGACACTTTTCATGTTGGACGTAGGTTCGCAAATAAGTTCGGAAATCCTACACTAGTTTGCTTTAAGTTTTCGAGTTCGATCCTGTAAGTAAAGTAATGCAAAAATGCAACCTACATAGATAATACATTATATAAGTCAAAGGTATGTCATTAATTCATATGTCACACCCTGATAACCTTGTCAATACACAGTCAAACAAAGTCGCAAATTCGCACAGCAAATTACACAAAAAGAATATCTTTGTGTTGCAAAAATAAATGACTTTTGAGAGCTGTTCGTTCATATGCACAACGAAGATCTTAGATGTAAAATTCCACAAGCTATCATTGAAATTGCAATCATAAAGTGGTTAAACAAACTGTTATCAGAAGTAAACAGTGTTATCACGGGTGATACTGGAGTGCAGCATTTGCCTGGCCTGTTCCTTTGGGAGCAGTCGTGTTTTGTCCCTTTACTGTATTAACTGGAACTTTTGAGATATAAAAAAAGTTTTTGTGTACAAAAATGCGGCGGTATGACCTGAGGCGCGGCGGTTGGCGTCCCGCCTCGTCAATGTAAACCATTTGCCATCAGATGTGTGACGCCTGTTCGCCCGAACGCACGTTTTCGCGCCGTATTCGAGTATTTTGTGCTCTTCCCAGTGGTTTCTAATCAGCTGTTCGAGTCCAGTGACCCCGAGTTTTCAAGGTAAGTTCAAATTAAGTACTTCAGTAAACAATACGCTCTTTCATTCATGTTTTGTAAGGAAATTTAATAACTGTTGTTAAAAATATACTGGTTAACGCCGTGGAATTCATGAATGGACCATCTGAATGTAAGCACAGTCAGTTAGGAGAGTTTGTTAGCATAATAAAATGTTGTTTACGTACAATTTTCGAGAGTATAATACTTTTTATGAGTGTTAATTCCGTGTACATATTTGCATTTTTGAATTGGCTTTGATAAAGTAATGTCAAAGATATAATAGCAACCGTTATCGGCATTACACGTTTCTGACTGAGTATGTGTGTATGTATTTACTTATTTAGGTATACATATATTTATACCTATCTACAGTTGTGTGCAATTAGTTACATTGAGGTCATTGGTTAAAGTAACAGATGCTAAATAAAACAAGAAGTGTTTTCTTACTTACTGAGTGAGGACTCTGAACTTTAGGTCGTCGACTGACTCTACCTATAATACCTACCTGTATCTTGCAACTTGCATATATTTTATGCTGCCCTGGTAGTCCTACTTGTAAAACTGGTTTCAAGTTTAATAAAAAAAACATCTAAATTAAAAAACCATGTCAAGATTTAATTTTAAACTGTCGCGGTTATTTTCACTATAACTATGAGACATTTTACGGGTTTCTTACCGCGATTTAAATAGTAGTGTCAACACAACAGTGTACCTACCACAAAAACGAAGAAGATTGAGGGTAGACAGATATGTCTGTCCCTAATTTCACCCGCAGTTTTCTCCAGTCTACCCGTGATCATGATGCTTGTAACAGCATTAAAATGTCGGGAACTCATCAAATATTTAAATCGCGGTAAGAAACCCGTAAATGTCTTATGTTTAGATTTGTTTAGATTACCTATTATGAATGTAGAGAGCAGACTGTTGAATCCGTATTGACTTTGTTCTCCGAATTTAAACAACAGAACAGACCTTTTCGTCTTAAATCTAGAGCTATAGGAGTAGGTACTCTTTTTTTTCATTCACAATAGAGCAAGGCCGTTTTTTTTGCAAGCTTTGCGATTCTGGACATTCTGTCAATGGACCACAGAATAAAATGATTCTTCGTGTTCTCTTTCTCTCTCGGAAGTGAAACTAGTTTTTCGAGTTGAGTAGGTAACTACTACCTATCTACCTACCTACCCAGATGATTTAGTAATAAGCGGTTATCTTGTCTAATCGTAAAAATTTTGCTGCAACATAATTATTTTTGGTTAAATTTAAATTTTTTTGCTATAAGAAATGGGTATTTTTTGATTATCACTTAAATAATCACTACCCTTTTAATATTTTGTCAAGGATTTTCCCAATTTTAATTTAAATAAACCTACCGAAAAACTGCGCAAATTTTAAACAAATGTAGTTTTTTTTTTCAAAATGGCGCTGGCGCTGGGATAGCTGTGTGAACCTACTTAACTCATAATCACGATAGTAATCACTTTTAAAGCGTTCTCATCCTCAGTAATATCCTGTACATTGTCAAGTAATTGAGACTTCATTGTATAAAAAATACGTTCGTAAAATGGTCCCTCGGCCAATCGGCTGCTGGTAGCGACGTTTGGCCTTAAGTTCAATAGGAATGCATTTGTATTTCTATTGGTTACCTTATACAGGATCCACCAAATAAGCTCTTCTACTGTGTGAAAGATGATATAATCTATAGCGGGTGTGAGTGTTGATTTGACGTCTGACAGGCAGGGATGAATTAAATGGAAAACGAAGACATACTGCGCCGACCCCAAATAAATGGTATAAGGGCAAGAGAATGATCATGATGATGATAACCTGATACAGGGTGTAGGGAAAGATCTGTGGTCCTTTAAAAGGATCTAGTCATCACTGGTAATGAAAACTGGTTCAGAAAAGTCTTATTCATCACTATTAACTAATAACGGCTTCTACAGTCCAATGATAGATACCTAAACCTTTCTCGATAGGAAATATTTTGCAATCTTTAGCAAACAAAATTGTGATCAGTGATCAGATCATTTAGTTTGATAGGGTAGACTTTCACAGTTTCACTAGGAACACGGGTGTTCTCGGGATTTACATACATACATACATACATATAATCACGCCTATATCCCTAATGGGGTAGGCAGAGCGTAAACGACCTAAACAAAGATCGTTCCACCACGTCTGACAAGTTTTGAGGGTAATTCAAGATAGATCTGTATAATGCTAGTGACAGGTTGTCAGCCCATCGCCTAAATTACAATACTGAAACCCTCAAATCCCTTAGCTGATTTTTACAGCATGCCCGGGAGGAGATGCAGCTGGCACATTCTATGTTTTTCTATCACTCCCAGTCCAGCATGGAAGTTCTCGGGATTTATATTTATTACTTTGCCAACTTATACGTCACCAAAGGAAAGGTATGAGGTGATCCATGCATTTGAAATTAATAATCAATTAATTTCCACATACGTGGGTGAAAAATTACAAAATTCTTTCTTTGAAAAAAACATTAGTTATTATCACTTATCATTATCACATCTTTTCCTTATCACTAGTCAAAATTATGGTTTATTTAAATTATTTGCACATTTCATCCGACATCCTGTACGTGCATAAACTACAAGGAAGTGCATTTCTATTTATAACCGTGTACTAATAGGTCGATATGGTATTGATCATCGTAATGAACCGCTGACGTCAGATGTAGGACCGATGCACCGTAAAATTGACCATTATTGACTCTATTGTGCTAATTTTAATGTAAGTGCATAGTTCACTAATAAAGAATTATGCACTTGATGTAGAAAATATGTTTCACCAAAGCCGAGGTAACGTTATTTTAATCAAAACTAACTTAATTATTAATAAGTATTTTTTCGAATTTATATTTTAGTCACTTACTTAACCTACTACTATAAAATAGGAGCTCAATAAGCTTAGAAATATTTAAATTGTAATTTTTACATAAAAAATGTTTTAAATACACTTCGAAATTGAATAGGACGAACAGTACCAAAAACAATTGTGTTATTTCAACAATAAAATTTTCGAGATCTTTATGATTATGACTTTTACAAAGTTACTCAGTTGCGTATTCCATTTGAATAATAAGTTTCACGCTTAGAATGAATAAAAGTACTGAGTTACGCAATTTAATTCACTTATTTCTAATTACCGTATAAGCCTTGAGATTGTAGATAGTTATATAATCGAGTTGATCATGTTTCACTCATCAGACAGAAACCTTACAAGCTCAAGTACCATATCAATTAATTAGGTACATGGTAGCTTTTTGGTAGAGACTTTTTTGGGACTAGGTAGTGGGTATTATTAAATAACAGGACAGGAATAGGATTGAAACACAATATTAGGTTAGGACTTTGATACCTACCAGTGGTTGTATCGTTATAATAAACATAATCCAACATCTTTACAATCTATATTGTGAGGCCGTTAAATGAGATTTACGTCGTAACCCCACGTCAAATAAGAGGGTCACTTTCAAGATATGCAACCATCGCCCGTAATGCCTTAGAATATCGTTCAAATGTGTTCAAATCAGCGCGCGCTACGGCGTGGCGGTACGTCCGTGGCCGCGTCAAAAATGTGCGCAAAACGCACAAAAAAGCTAATTCCATTTAAACTAAGCGTCTGATTAAAAAATGCTTTGTACCAATTTTAGATAATCATAATACGGATAATTGCCCGAAGGAACCGTGTACGCGCTGCTAATAGTTTAGAAGGAATATCAAATTTACTGATAATGAAAACAGCTTTATTTTCAGTTTTTTTTAGCATACTTATTAATGAACTAGAATATTTTCAAATGTTGCAATTATAAACCATGAATTCTTAGATGTTAATTCTTTTAGAATTTTCCATTGATTCATTTAGGAGAAATATCAATTTCAAAACAACCATTTGCCGGTAGAAATCACCTTAATTTTTTTGACACGATTCGACTTCACAGCCCACAAGAAAGAAGAAGATTGTAATGAAAGACAAACCGATTACCTATTTTAAGTAAAATACAAAACCCCACAGACAAAACGAGTATTTATCTACAATTAAATACGTCTTTCATACCTCCAGCTGTTTCCTAAATATAATCCAAAGATATAAACGCAATCTCGTGCACAAACGGCATCTGCTGACGTCAGACGGTTAGAGATACAGAAATAAACAAGTAAAAAACTGGTCGCCGAAACAATGCTGTGTTCTGTTTGAATAATTGTGGATCTGTGAATTATTCATTGGAACAACTTGACCTGATAGCATCTTTTATCAGTAAAGTCGTGTGCTTTTGATTTGAGTTTGGAGTTACAGTTATGGGTTGCACCTAGAACCTAGAAATCAGAGCAGAAATTTTGTGTGTTCGATGCACTGATATTTTCGCACTCGTTCATACTGGAAGGAATATTTATAGGACTATCACCATTTTTTTTTGTTTGTGCTTCACTTTATCAAACATTTAGGATTCCTGCCTTGCCTATCTACCTACTGTTTATTTGCATGCAAAAATGTTATTACTCATTTTCCAGTCTTTCCTGAACCTACAAGGAAAATCAAATTTTCTCCTTCCTTTACATTACCAAACGGGAGGAAAAAGTCATATCTTTTTTTATCGAGAGTGTTTTTGAACGACTGATATTTTTGAGCTTGCGAATTCATGAGATGAGTGATTCAACTCATGGAATATTACTGAGTGAATGAATGATGACCGCTTGGCTGGTTATAATTTGTAATTTAGACGATGGGCTGACAACCTGTCACTACAGCAATATATAGATCTACCTAAGCAACCCTCAAAACATGTCAGACGTGGCGGGACGACCTATGTTCGGGTCGTTGACGCTCTGCCTACCCCATTAGGGATAAAGGCGTGATTTATGTATGTATCTATGGAAGTTATGGGGTGATGCTATTCTAAGCCGGCACCATACGGGCGGTTAAAGACTCACCAATGTAAATATCTCGTAGAACCATAATTTCGTGCTGCCGAACTCTACACAATTGGGTACTTGACTGGGTAGCTTAAAAAATTCAAAACGTTTATACTTAAAACTAATGGCTAAAAATATTGTGGATTTCATTCATCATAAAAAAAAATGCACATTTCGATTTTAACAATCGAATTAAAAGTATATGTTATTGATTTGATTAGTCAATATTTACTAAAATGTGACGTCATAATTTACTATTTTCATACAAAAAAGCGTTTTTGACATTTCATAAAAAGTTGCTGATTTGACTTGTTGGAAAGTAGCCAATTCTAATGTTATTTTTCTAGCAGTTTCTACGATAGCAGTAAATTGCAAATGCAAGTCGTTGGCCCGTAGGTAGTTACAGTAATTGGTATAGGAGTACTATTGTAATCGGCGGACCATCGCATCGCAAACGGTTTGCATCCAGCCACCTAGTTGCAAACCATTGGGCGCTTTTCCACTAGACGGCACGTCAACGGCAACGGCGACGGCACGGAACCGTCGACGATATCGTAGGTGAGATAATGTATGAAAATCAATGAAATTATATGACACGCTTTTCCACTTGCCGGCACGGCACCGTCACGACATGTCATCGATTCCCATAGATATTGTCACGTGATCGTCGCCGTGCCGTCGCCGTTGCCGTTGACGTGACGTCTAGTGGAAAAGCGCCCATTAGCGAAGTGCATTTGTGACTGCACGTCGTCGGTTGAGCTATATTTAAACTTTTGCTTATAATAGAGCACTTTTTTAGATGAAAAGCCAGAAATATTTTTAATGTTGGAGGCAAATTACCGTATTTTAAACGACACCAGTATACTCTCTACAACTTTACATAACTTTAGGAGTCTAACTTTTGATAGTAGCTTAAAGTCAGCTGTATGTTTCGTATCTTATACTTATTTGTAACAGGTATAAGTTATGAAATTGGTAACAATCTCACAAGTAAAATCAATTTGATATTGTATGTCCCCATGGAAATTGAACCTACCACGATCTAACTGCCTGACGGAGGCAATCATGATTGTAATAGAAACATCGAGCGAGATGTTACACAGAAACATACACAGAACAAGGAATTAAGAAACAACAGGCACTGCTTATTTCTAAAAAGAAATTTATAACAGCAGACCTAATAAGTGTATTATAGGATAAAACGTACATATCAAGACGATTGCTTCCATGCTGAACTGGGGGCGATAGAAAAACATAGAATGTGCCAGCTGCATCACCTCCCGGGCATGCTGTAAAAATCAGCTAAGGGATTTGAGGGTTTCAGTATATTGTAATTTAGGCGATGGGCTGAGAACCTGTCACTATACCAATATCAGATATATCTTAGGTGACCCTCAAAACTAGTCATGCAGACGTGGCGGAACAACCTTTGTTTGGGTGGTTGACGCTCTGCCTACCCCATTAGGGATAAAGGCGTGATTTATGTATGTATGTATCAAGACGATGATGGTGTCTTTCTCAGTATTATCGTTGTTGGTGATTGGCTAATACGTTTTCTCGGTACTGGTAGTGGATATGTGCCGTTCCAAGAACGAATGGAAGGAAACCATACAAGAGATTTATGTACTAGCATTTTTAGTGGATCACCTGACAGACTTTTTATTTTAGCAGATCGTGCCATCTCTATCTTGTCCTTTCACGTAGTTTTGTCAAACAAAATCTTATTTGAGTTTAATTTTACTGTATAAATGTTGATATATTGTGTAATAGATTGAGGTTGTTAGTGTAAGCATATTTTTTTTTAAAGTGTCTGTTCAAAAAGAAGAGCTCAAACTAATTCTCCCAATGACATCATCACTGCAAACTGATATAATCTGCTGAATAAGGAAAACTATTAATTAATATTCACACAGCATCGTGCCTGCAATACCCGAGAATAGGTACTCTTGTGTCGCAGCCGTAAGGCTTGTTTTTGCACTTTATATTATTTTCTGTATGCAGTAGAGGTGTGTATAGGTAGGTATGTGCAGTTGCTTAGTCTGTATTTATTCTGAACTCGGGTTTGCATCAGGTTGTGCAAAAGTCAGTGACCGTTTGCAAAACAGGTACGTACCTACCTACTTACTTGATTTTCGCACATGCACCATCATGTAGGCGGAATTTATCACCAAACGACAAACGACAACTTTTTAAATCTTAGCAAAGAGTTTTTATGGCAGAAAAGTGGTCAACATTTTATAAATAAAATTAACTTTGGGAGATAAAGTATAATAAAATAAACATTTAATTCTTTGATTTAAATAATTTTTACAATAAATTACAACCATTTATCTGTAACAAAAAAAAAATTATTTACTTTATTAGTAATACTGGCTGGTTTTTGTTTCTTTGTACTATGGCTTAAAAAAGAAAGCGTTGATGCGCGTGCATCCTAATTTGTGAACGAGTAAAAATTATTCCGCGCGTTTTTTCTTTTTGTTTTAATTTTTTAGCTATTTGCTCGCAAATATGTTATAAAACGTCGTACGGCATACGTGCGGTTTGATAATTACAGCCTCTGCTTTCTTGTAGTCCTCGCCTACGGCTCGGGCTAGCAATATCGCCTCGGCTGTAATGATCAACCCACCGCACTTATATCGTAATGTCCTATTATAAAATACCTACTCGGCTACTCACTTGTGGGTTTGATAGAGGTATTCACCTTGACGTTTCGACACTATACGAGAATCTTCATCAGGAGAAAAGAAAGTCACACTACCTATACCGCCTGTCAATGTCGCACTTGACAGGCGATGTAGTGTGACCTTCTTCTCTCCTGATGAAGACCCGCCGTGCCAGTTGTACCATTTGATCCTCGTATAGGGTCGAAACGTCGAGGCGAATCTATCAAACCCACAAGTGAGTAGCCGAGTATTTCATAAACATGTAGGAATTATTTAGATTACGTTTTAAGTGTATGAATCATGATTAGTTATTTGCTAGGTAATTGAATGTTAAGTAATTTCACAGTAGGTAATGTTTTGTAATTCGATAGATGTCTAGACACAAATGATAAATACGGAGGTACCTATGTAGGTATATTAGGTAATACTATGAAAATAGCATGCGTTAAATAAAAGTGGTAACTGATAAGAAAGGTTTTCCAATTAAATGAACTGAACTATTTGCAGTTAGTAGACACTACTAATATTTTTTACTAAAGCTATTATTAAAATATTTTGACTAGCTATTTTGGATCCTGGCTTGCCAGACTTTTAGCAAACAAAAATTTTTTTATTTATTCAACTATATCGTTCGCATTGTACGCAATTTTGATCAAAGATAAAGTAGTTAGTAAGTTATATATGTTACGGCTAATACCCGAAGTGCGGCTACACCTAGTTTTAGCCGGTTAGAACTAGGTGTAGCCACTTACTCTTGGTTAAACCTAGTATTAGCCGATTGTTTTCGGGTAAAACTAGGTCTAGCCTTCATCATGCCGGCTACAACTAGGTCCAGCCATTCCCTGTTGGATAAAACTAGGTCTATCCGATATCATTCCGGCTAGAACTAGGTCAAGCCATTCCCTGTTGGATAAAACCAGGTCTATCCGATATCATTCCGGCTAGAACTAGGTCCAGACAATCCCTGTTGGATAAAACTTAGATCCGTGTCCCGCCAAGCCTTCCGCCCCGCGGCACACTCAAGACTCACAGCATCTGCAGCAGCGGCGCGGGTGGAGGGCATAGCGAGGCACGCGCCTCTGCAGGTTGTGAGCACCAGAAAGAAACGTAGAGAGTTTTTTTTAATATCTAAAAAAGTTCTGCCGATAGCATGCCGGCTACAACTATGTACAGCCAATCCCTGTTAGATAAAACTAAGACACGCGCTGCTGCTGCAGACGATGTGAGTTACACTCGCTAGTAGACCTGCAGTAGATCAGCAGCACCTGGCGCTCACAACCTGCAGAGGCGCGTGCCTCGCTATGCCCTCCACCCCGCGCCGCTGCTGCAGATGCTGTGAGTCTTGAGTGTGCCGCAGGGCGGAAGGCTTGGCGGGACACGCATCTAAGTTTTATCCAACAGGGATTGTCTGGCCCTAGTTCTAGCCGGAATGATATCGGATAGACCTAGTTTTATCCAACAGGGAATGGCTGGACCTAGTTGTAGCCGGAATGATATCGGATAGACCTAGTTTTATCCAACAGGGAATGGCTGGACCTAGTTGTAGCCGGCATGATGAAGGCTAGACCTAGTTTTACCCGAAAACAATCGGCTAATACTAGGTTTAACCAAGAGTAAGTGGCTACACCTAGTTCTAACCGGCTAAAACTAGGTGTAGCCGCACTTCGGGTATTAGCCGTAACATATATATAGGTTGTCTATTCTATTTTTATGGTTTATTTATCAGTACAAGTCAATTGACCAATTAAATGGGCGATGTATTGAGACTAGGCGAACCGGTTCAATTGAACTTGTCTCTCTACTCTGTTTAGCTTTTCGAGAAGTTTCTAGGAGCTGTTATACATGGTGTTAATTTAGTTGGTTGCATCAAAGTTTGCACTTTAAAATCGATTTATTTTAAAACAATTTTTCTAAGACAATATATCCGATACACAATTAAAGAACCATCCTGTATTGTAAATTGTAAACCGAAAACGAATGGAAATTGAAGAAGTGGCCAAGTGTGTTTTCTTCCACGCGCCCTATGAACAACAATGGTGTCGATTCGTATGCGCACAAAATCACTAAATCTTGACTAAAATGATCACCTGTCATTGTCTATCCTGAGAGAACAGAAAGGGACGGCAACAATTTTGGTTAAGATTTAGTTATGTCATGCTCTCCACAAATCGATAGCGTATCCCTCATTC